>VHZZ01008274.1:29095-39270 GCA_009801015.1 Silene noctiflora
TTGAAAGCATAAAATATGAACAATATAAATTAAAGAACTTAAATGAAAGATTGAATACCGTAATTAAGGATTTAATGAACAAAGTATGTAGATCTGAGCAATAATAAAAGTCTAACTAATCTAAGTGATTTCTAGGAGTTTTATTGTAAATAATATGTAAATTAAGCATGCCCTAACAATAGGTATCGAGTATCCTATTTATAATAAAAGATAGACCGACTTTAGAAAGTACTTGAAATAAGTAATAACAGTGGATAGTCGATCGAGTATGTCAAACTAGATCGAGTACCATCAACTCGATCGAGTGTTGCTCAACTCGATCGAGTACTATCTCTTTCCTGCTTGTTTCGTCTTCTCTTCTTTGTATTCTTCCTTCATTCATCCTTGATTTTCATGTCATACTTCGTGTGTTCCATCACGCCTTCTCCGCGGTGCTCTTGTTCTCGAAAATACTCCACAATTGCTCCAAGTCTGCATTAAAACACCAAAATGGGGAAGTATCTCATTCTAGGATAAATGGCATACAAATAACGTATTCTAGCAAAGAAAAACAAATCAAAACAACTAAAGGGAAGGCATATAAATGGTAAATGAACAACTCAAAGCTAATGTTAATGCACATACAAATCTCAAGCTATCCATATCTATATCAAAGTAATGACATAAATTGTACCAATAAAACAAATTCACCGGAACGGGAAATAGATAACGCAGCTCAAGTCACAAGGTTTATATGACAGTGTAATATAGACAAAACCAAATACCTTTCGATCTTACAAGATAAAATTTAGTCGGATTCTCGCGGATTCACTCATAGTCTCATAAGTATATGTAAGGGTGAGTTTGTATGTAAGATATAAAGAAATAAGAACACTCACTCAACTTATCAAACATGCATGCGATCTAATGTGATAGAAATTTCCCCAGCTAATATGCATTCAAAATATAGACAAAAGTACATGTATCAAGGACAATAAAGGTGGCAAATGGGTGAATGGTGTAGAAGTGGTTTGTGCCAAGGCACCTATGGATATGTGAGGCTAAGACGGTAGTCGCAACTACATACTAACTAAAACCATATCTATGATAATAAGCATGAATCAACCCAAATAGAGAAATTATCTCAACTTCACAATACATGAGAGACAAACTACTCTCCAAATATGCATTAGACTCTAGTAACCATCTTTTTTATCCCTTAACAAAACCAAATGAAGCAACTCTTTTTTTTTCTTTTTTTTTTCTTTTTTCATCTTTGAATTCCTTTTTTTTTTCTCTCTCTCTCTCTTTATTTTTTTCCTTTTCTCGATTTTTTTTCGTTTCCTTGCTTCATATTTTTTTCTTTTTTTCCAACATAAGAGATACAACACAATTGCTAACAAAACTTGCTACACCCACAAGACAAATTAATTCCCTTCCCAACCACAATAGCTAAAAAGATATGACAAACAAGCAACTGCGACTATCCCGATAAGCTAGGCAAATTCTAGGATTGTATTTATAAGATATGGTATGAAAAATGCTAAAATTATTCAAACGAGCTAAACATAATGAACTCAATTTCATGGGTATAAAATTAAGTGAATTTGGCTATGTGAGGCTTATTTGAATATTAAGATCCGCCTATCCACATGTACTTAGTCAAATGAACACAATAAAAGCATCAAGAAATTAATTTCACACTTATTCAGTTTGATATTACACATTCCACAAGGACAAACCACACTCAGACCTAATTGACAATGAGACCAGTTTATTGATGTTAGTTCCTGGCCTAGGAAACTCTATAGACCTCAGAATTTAAGTAGTTTACCAACAAACTTAGTCAAATCTAATTAGCAAGAGGCATGTCAATTACGGTCAAACTTGTTCTTTGAGCTTTATTTTCAAAGGTTAACAGTCAAAACAATGTACATGGATAACTTAATTGGGATTCAAATGCAAAAACAATACAAAATAGCATAATTGAAATTTAATTACCAAGACTCAACCTAAAATAAGGAAATAAAAGACATATTTTTGGATTTTCATAATTTTTAATTTTTATGGATTTTTGATTTTTTTAAAGCACACTACATAAATTAAATGCACACAACAATAATATAAAGACTCTCCCCCCAAACCTAAATGTCATAGTGTCTTCATTGTGACCTAAACAACACATAAATTACAATATAACGTATATCCAGCAACTTAAAGGACACTACTAACGAAGGCATAAGGAGAAATAACTAAGATAATACAATAAAATAATATACAAGGAAAGAGAATACCGAGTGTACACATAGAGGTTCCCCCAAACCAGCTGTAAAACCGGGGACAACAGCAACCAACTGCGCATTTCTTCACGAGCAACAACATCAGACCCAGGACCACGGATACTCGATCGAGTGTACACCATGTGGGACTCCTCTTGTACTTTAAACTAAATGCTCACTCAAGGCATGGTCAAAACAACTCAAAGCACGCATTAGTAAATCAAAAAGTTGGGCATGTGCTACACACAGACATAGGTAGCACCAAAATATAATAGAAGCATAGAGAGTTGTCAGAAAATACAATTCAGGCTCATCAAACTCAAAATCAAAAATAAAAGGTAGACATAAGTGCTTACTACCATCTACCTTGGCATCTATGGGAAAATAAAATACGACCTCACTTATGACAGGAGGAGTCGCATCTCCACTTACCTCAGCGATGGGAGTATCCTTGAAAATTTTAGCTTCTAGAGCATCAAGCTTAGCTTCCAAATCCTCACTTATCTCAAGGCTATAAACCATTGCAGAAGGTGGTTCATCTCCATAAATTAGCTTCTCTATCTCATCTACCTTCTTGCTCCATGGTCCTGACGCATCAGCAGATGCGTCAGACTGAGTCCTGTCTAAACATGTAGCAAGGTAGTCATGAATACTAAAATTAACAGTGTTAATCATATGACAAGTAGTTGACTCGGGATGTTTTAATGATTTATCAAGAATAAATGTAATTTTATCATCCCCAATTCTAAGTATAAGACTACCATCCCTAACATCCATGACCGCCCCCGCAATATGAAGGAAAGGTCGTCCTAGAATAATAGGGACTTAGGCGTCTTCAACCATATCCATAACAATAAAGTCAACTCGAATGAAGTACTTCCCTACTCTGACTGGAACATACTCTAAGACATCTAAAGGTTTCTTACGAGATATATCAGCCATCTGTAAGGTCATATTAATAACACGGAGTTGACCCATATTTAACTTTTGACAAACAGAATATGGCATTACACTAACACTAGCCCCTAGATCACAAAGGGCTTTATCTATTGTAATACTACCAATATGACAAGGGATATAAAAACTCCCTGGATCCTTAAGCTTAGGAGGCGAATTGGCTTATAATGCACCGTTGCATTGCTGAGTGAATGAAACTGTCTCTACCTCCTCAAAGGACCGCTTCCTTGTCAAAATCTCCTTCAAAAATTTAGCATACGACGACACGTGACCAATTCAGTATATGGAACACTGACTTGAAAATTCCTCACTACCTCCATAAACCTACTAAACTGCTGATCTAGTTTGGTCTTATGCTGTCGGTGCGGAAAAGGTAGTGCAATTTTAATTGGTTTGGCTTCTTTCGTCTTTTTCTCAGCTCGTGAATTACCGTCGTCAAACACGGGGGTTACACGATTGAGTTTAGGGGATACTCGATCAAGTAACTTAGTTTTACCAAACACCGTATCTTCAAGACGAGAATCACCAAATCCAAGGAAGAGTACTCGATCGAGTATTGGGCCACTCGATCGAGTACCCATGGTAAGACACTTTTTTTGCTTGTTGTCTTGCATCGTGTTTTATCCTTGCTTAATTCATTCTCATCATCACCCAACTCCAGATTACTCAATCCCTTAGGATGCATGTAAGGGACATCATCCTCATTAGTGGGCATATCCGGACTCGCATAGGAAGTTCCTCTCCTCAAAGAAATAGCATTTACTTGCTCATGCGCTTGTTTACCTTGAGGAGGAAGATTGTCGGGCTGTTTAGATGGATTTTGCACCGCCATTTGTGCCACTTGAGTATCAAGCATCTTATTATGAGCCATGAGATTAGAAATGTGTGCAACTTTCTTCTGTTGAATCATCAAACTCTGCTGCAACTTGCCTTTCATCTCAGCTAAGTCATTACTAGGATCTTGTTGATGAGGTTGTATCGGTTGGAATGGTTGTTGATTAAAATTTTGAACTCCTTTATTTTTCCTAGCAAAGTTGCCTTGTGGCTGATTACAACAATTTTGGGGAATGACATATGTGTTGTTTTGCGGGCTCCTTTCAGTGAAGTAGGTAGAGTATGGAGTACCTTGCTTGAATAACTGAAAAACATGTACTTGTTCAATTGTGCTCATACATCTCGCCGTAGTATGACCCTCAATCCCACATCTTTCACATGACACTTCTTGTTAGATCATGGCATAAACAGTATGCTACTTACCCAAAGATTGGGATGTCTTCAATTCAGCTATTTGGGCAATTAAAGCCTCTGATTGTGCTGCAACTGCACTATTCGACCCGTTTTCTCTCGTACGACCTCTGGGATTACCGTACTCAATAGTGTGAGTAGCTATCTCATCTATCAATGTCTCTGCATTATCGTCGTTAATGTTGTTCTAAAATCTCCCATTGGCAGAGGAGTCAACCAAAAGCTCGATTGTCATCATATAACCCATTATAAAACTAGTTTCAGAAAAACCACTTCTAGAAACCATGGTGTGGGATTGAACAGACCATACTTTTGAAGCAAACCCATGTCTCATTAAAGTCTTCAGAAGACCCTTATTTGAAGCTTGTGATTTGACTTCTCGGAGCATTGGTCTTCTATGGTGGAAAATACCTCTTGTAGAAGGCAAGAGCTAAGGAATTCCAGTCAGTAACAACATGAGCCTCCATATCTACGTCTCGTAACCACTCTACAGCATCATCTTGTATAGAGAAAGGAAAAAGCACCTGCTTCACCAGATCCTAGGTTAACTCAGCAGTCAAAGGGATGAAGCAACAATGCGTGACAAACCTCTCCATATGTTTTGCAGGGTCTTCTCCAGGTCCTCCTCCAAACATATTTCGCTCCACCAAATTTATATAGGAGGGGCGAATCTCAAAAGTTCCTTTGTCAATGGTAGGGAGCTTGAATCCTTTAGGGATAGACTCCAAAGTAGGTTCAAAATGACTAGCAAGAATAGGCATTTTGGGAATTGTAAGGACTAGAACACGGGTGTCAGTAATATGCGTGTGCCTCTATTGGGATGGATGTTCTTACTCAATATTGTGCTCAGTATCACTGTCAAGTATACTCACGTCTTCTACTTGACCCACTTCACTCTGAAGTTTTCGTCTATAGCGAAAAGTCCTCTCAGGTTCAGGAACTAAAGGAAGAAGCTATGACCTGTGAGACCTGGGCATAAACGAAAAAAATAAGAAAAGCGTAAAAACAGTCTCAAGAAGCTAAAGTTCCCTGAGACAAAAGACAAATTAAACAAAAAAACAAATAGAAAACAATTGCCTCCTCGGCAGCGACACCAAATTTGATAAGGATTTAGTCGTATGGCCTATATCAAAGTAAACCTAAGACACTAGTAACAAATAGCTAGAGGTAAGTCAGTGTCGAATCCACAGGGAGACGGTAATAGTCTATTTGCTAATGTAATAATTATCTTAAGGTAACAAGTTTCTTGAAGGTTTGATTTGTTTAACTAAGACTAATTGCAGTATAAAAATAAGTCGAGTTAAATAATATAAAAGATTCTAGGGATCAAGTTCACTAGGTCAGTTATCCGGGGGTAATTATTTAACTAATTTAATTGAGCAATTATGTTGTTTAAGGTCATAAGATCGGTCGATTCTATTATGTCCTTTAGATTTAATTTAACATGCGGTCGCTATTATTAAAGTAGTTCTATTTAATTGTTGCAGCCTATACTAGTCTTAACCCGGTCGGTGAAAATTCTAGTTTGCAAGACTAATTTATTAATTCTAGCCAAAACAAATCAACTAGATTCAAGACAACAATTAAAAAACAACAGAAAATAATTCAACAATTAATTCATTAAGATAAACCCCTTCAAAAACCCTAGATCCCCTTTCACCCTAGATTAAGAAATTAGCTACTCATACTAATAATAATAACAACAATAAGATTGATAGAAAATATAATTGAAAGCATAAAAGATGAACAATATAAATTAAAGAACTTAAATTAAAGATTGACTACCGTAATTAAGGATTTAATGAACAAAGTATGTAGATCTGAGCAATAATTAAAGTCTAACTAACTAAGAGATTTCTAGGAGTTTTAATGTAAATAATACGTAATTTAAGCATAATCTAACAATTGGTTTCGAGTTTCCTATTTATAATAAAAGATAGGCCGACTTTAGGAAGTTCCGGAAATAAGTAGTAACGGGGTATACTCGATCAAGTGTATTGATACTAGATCGATTAACCTCAACTTGATCGAGTGGATTGATAGTAGATCGACTATCATGCCATCTTGCTCGCTTTCATCTCCTCTTCTTTGTATTCTTCCTTCATTCTTTCTAAATTTCCGTGCTGTGCTTCGTGTATTCCGTCATGTCTTATCCGCGGTGCTCTTATTCTCTAAAATGCTCCACAAATTCTCCAAGTCTGCATGAAAACACTAAAATGCGGAAGTATCTCATTCTAGCATAAATGGCATACAAATAACGTATTCAAGCACGAAAATCGTATCAAAACAACTAAAGGGAAGGCATATAAATGTATAGAAGTATGACTCATCGCCGCTAAGCCAAGAAAGAAGTTTAGTGTATGACAGGTGGATATTATAATGGATAGAGATGCTTAAGAACATAAATTTGTGCTCCTAAGAGGGTTGATACCGAGATAATTTACCTCAGTTCGGGGTGAAACAAACCCGACTGAGTGGTTTACTGTTGATGCAGGGATTTATTCTTATCATTTCTTTTGAGCTTTCAATTAATTGTAGTATATACATAAAATATCTAAAATAGCTCCAATAAGCAAATGCTCATTCCTTGTCTCGTAATTCTTATTTATTCTTAATAGAATTTCATAATGCCTCCAAAGAAATCAGTATCTACACCGATGTCTCAAGAGGAGATAGACTGACTTATAGCTACAAATGAAGCTTTGACTGCTGCATTTAAGGCTTAGAGTTCGAGCCAATATCATGTGAAAATGAGTGATGCTATTGCAAGGCACAATCCAACAAAGTATGATGGTCCGGGTGAACCATCACTACTAGGAGACTGGTGTAGAGTGTTTGATAACATATTCGAGCTAATGAGTTATCCTATAGAGATTCAAGTGGATAAAGTTGCGTTTTACTTGAAAGGAAAGGCTAGGCTGTGGTGGACTCTTAATAAGGAGGCCACAAGAGAAGCTACTACTAATAATAATAGTCCGTACGTGAAGTGGAAGGGATTTAAGAAGTTTCTGCAAGCTACATTTGTTCTCGAGCATATCAGGAGCAAGATGAGGGCAGAGTTAGATTCTTTTAAGATGACAGATAACATGACGGTAGAGACTTTTCATAATCGGTTTCTGGAGTTGTCAGAGCATGTAGTAGATTTGAACTTCAGTGAGGAAATTTTGGCAATGAGGTTCGATAAGGTGTTGACTACGAACATAAAGAAGAGACTAGTAGCTGGTGATACGACCACTCTGGAAGAGGTTTACCAACGAACTGGTTATGCGGAGAGGATAGTTGACATGTTAAAAGAGGAGAAGAAACCAAAGGGAGAAAAGAGGAAAGTTGAGACAATGAGTGAAGGAGCTGGTGGAAGAAAGAAGCAGAATCAGTTTCGGACCTACTTCTCTAGTGGGTCAGGAAATGGCGGGAATATCAATTACGGAGGGAGTAACCGTGGTAATAGCACTCTAGTTAACTAGACTTGTTTCAGCTGTGGTAAATTCGGGCACAAGGCAGTTGAGCACAGATCTTCAGCTAGAAATGGTAATAATGGAGGAGGCTATGGGAATGGATATCAAGGAGGGTACCGTACACCGGCACCCAATTCAGGAGGAAATTGGTATTAAGGGCACCAGAATAACTAGAGGAGCGGCTACAATCAGTATTTTAACCAGAACCGCTCCAATAGTAATGGGAATGGGTCTTATCAGAGGTTTAACAATGGCTGCCAGCAGCAAGCCGCGGCCAATACTATGGTGGGCTCGGCCACTATAGTGTAAAGGGGATTTAAATCTACTGGCAAATTATTTATGATGGAAATAGAAGCTGCAGAGAATGATGCGCATGCGGTTTCGGGTATTTTCCTCGTCAATTCTAAGCCTACTTATGTCTTGTTCGATTCTAGAGCACTAAAAAAAACAAGGGAAACTTATGGAATAAATCCATCAGAAACAGCCAAAATCCGTCAGTAATTACGTTTCCTGACGGAAATTATTTCAACTCTTTGATCAACGGTTGGAGGTAGACATGTAAATTTGACTTAGGGTTCTTATGACCGGGAACGAGTACAGATAAGAACAGGAATTGTCTCTTCATGCATAACCAAGGAGGTAAGTTGTACATAGTGACAATCACGGGCTAACATGAGTATTTCTTCCCAAATTGCCCAAACGGTTGAACTCCATCCATACACAAACCTAGCCGAACATTGTGAGGCTCACTTGCAAATTTTGGATGCTCTCTATCGAAATGTTTCCACGCTTCTCCATCACTTGGATGTGCCATTGTCCTCCTTTCTCTTAATCGAGAGTTTTTGTAGTGCCAACTCATCTCACCTGCTATCACTACAAAAGAAAAACACGGGAAACTGACGGAAAAAATCCGTCAGGAACAGCCTTTTTCCGTCAGTAATCGGCTTTACTGACGGAAATTTCGTAAGTAAAGTGCGTCACGTAAATTCGTCAGTAAAAACGCATTGCTGACGGAATTTCCGTCAGTAATTTGTAGTACTGACGGTTTTTCCGTCAGGTGTTCCTGACACGTGGCTCTCATACCAGTACCATAGGAAAATTTAAAATGGGAATCCTGACGGAAATTCCGCCAGGAAAGTAAAAAAAAATTGACTTTAATGACGGAAATTTTGTGGGGAAAGTCAAATTTTCATTGACTTTTATGACGGAATTTCCGTCACAAAAGTCAAAAATGTTGACTTCCTGACGGAATTTCCGTCWGTAAAGTCAAATTTTTTTGACTTTCCTGACGGAATATCCGTCAGGACCAAAAAAACCTGTTTCCCAAAAAGCAGCTGCCCAGCCAGCCACAATGCAGTGCATTGTTTCAAATTCGTCCAACAAACATAACCAAGACCTGCAATTTCCCATAAAATCGTCGACCGCGAAGCGGGAATCAATTTTCATATTGACCGTCAAGCGGGAATCAAGAGTAGCTAACCAAAAACAAGAAAGAAAACTGAACGCGATTGGAAAAGGAAATTTGATTACATAGAAAGTTTTTCAAATATGTACAATATCTTACTAATTAAATACAAATAACCTATGTTTCCAAATACTTAACCAACTAACATAGACAACACTACTGAACGGTACCAAACCCATGGCCGTCGTCCGCAAAGTCATCTCTAGGATGCGGGGGAGGGTAACCTGAACAGGTGTTAGGGGGGTTGAGAACCCTGCATCTCAGCCCAAGCCTTTCACATGGTTGCTACCTCTTCTTGAGTTTGGCGAAATGATTCCTCAAGAGCTAGTCGGGTGGCTCGCTCATTGCTTAATTAGGTAGCCATTTCAGAAACCAAGCTAGGAGCGTAAGAAAAATATCGACGCTTACCTTTGTTAGAAAGAGGATTATACCACACTTTGCTCCCATTGTTTCCGGTCCCAAATAGCTTAGACTTCTTGTCGAAGCCCTTCACAGCCTTGTAGTACGCCCAGATCTCATCTGGAGTCTGGCCAGGTGGCAATGGTTGACTCATCTCCTCGTTGTAAGTAGTCTAAAAATACAAACAAAACCGTTAGAAATGATATAATGAAAAATTAAATACAATAAATATTACCGTTATTTCTAAKAAAAATAAACATTAAATTGTTTACAAAAACTTACGTCTGTATCAACAACTCGAGGATTAACCCACTCCTCCTGCATGGTTTTCTTTGTCCGCACAAACAACTTGTACGGAGTGGCCTCTTTACCCTGAAAAATAAAAATTAAAGTGGT
>VHZZ01008275.1:54985-69593 GCA_009801015.1 Silene noctiflora
GATTATATCTCATATAAATAATTAGTTTACTATTTGGGTATCGTCCTATAGGTGTGACCGTAAGGGATCAGCTGATCACCGCCGTCTTACGACAATAACGTCAAACTCTAGTCAGCCGAGAGTTACCGATTTACGTTGATCAACTGACAAATAAATAATCCCTGAAATTCCTCTTATGATATTTATTATGTAGACGTATTATTGTAGAAGACACTACTCCAACAACCACGACCTCCACTGAACCCCGACCCCGGCGAATAAGGCTTAGGATGATTGTGGTTGCCCCGCTTGTAGCTAGCATGGCCACCACCCTCACTCTCAGCTTTCCTCTTTTCCGAGCCCTTCTCCCTAGTTTCCTTGGCTAGCTCGACCAATCTCTCAGCTCTCCCAGCCCTCTCATAAACCTGTTTTACATCCGAAAGAGTCCCCGTCGGAAGCTTCTCCATGATCTTATAAGTCATCCCCTTCTCAAACCGCAGCGCCAAGTTGATCGGTGTCAACCCCATATCCTCAGCATACCTAGACTTCTCATTAAACTTATAATAGTACTCTGTCACTAACATACCCTCAGTCATCACAAAAGAATTGAACTCATCCCTTAGCTTAGTATGCTCCAGAACAAACACATTCCTCACAGCCCTCTTAAAATCAGACCACGGGATTGCGGTATCACCTTTCTTTAGGTAATTCTCTTGCGCACCCTCCTTCACCTTATCCCACCATTCCCCAACCATGTCCCTAAGCAATATTGGCTCACCCGTGCCTAAGTAGGTTGTGGGGTTGAAGCGAGCTATGGTAGTACTCATTTTAGCAAAGTCTACCCCCATCTCCTTCTCATTCCCGAACCTCTTAAGGGTCTCGGTGAGTGCATCTTGATGCTCGATCATCTTGACAATATCCTCAATGCTCATCTCTTGAGCCTTAACATATGCAACTGATCTCTTTGGCGGCATTTCTTTGAGGTATGGAAAGGAAACAAACGTAAGCACATAGCCTACGGCTTAAAGCATTAACAACCCGCACAAAGACAAACTCAATCAGTACTTCGCCCGTACTCGGTCGAGTAGACCACAGTCAATCGAGTATCCACCCACTCGGTCGAGTAACTAAACTTCCAGAAGCCAAACAGACTATGACATTAAACTTACTCGGTCGAGTTAATCACCTACTCGATCGAGTCCCCACTTACTAGACCTAATAACTATGAAACAGGATCTCTTCTCCAATATCACAAAATACCTACTCGATCGAGTTACTCCCACTCTGTCGAGTCAGCCCTACTCGATCGAGTTTCCCCTACTCGATCGAGTCATGATAACACTTTACACTACCCGCATACGTTTGAATCATAAATTTATGCAATAACATCAAAATAATAAATGACATCATTCCCCTATTCACATATTACTAAGATACACCAACAATTTAAACCATTCATCACGTAAACACGTCATCTCTTTCATGTATACCACATATGCTACACATACCTCCACCTCCTTTCACCAACCATTTCATTCACATATTCATACCATATACATGCATTAAAAACATCAACAAGGAAACAACTAGCGATCCCATGACACCCCATTGTGATCGGCTCAAAGTTGGAAGGGCAAGTTCGCGACTTTAGGACGTCTCCCAAGCCTTTGCATTAGCTCCTAACAACTTCTATCCGAGTTCATTTTAATTTGACCCCCTATGTTCATTAGATTCATTAGTTACAGGTTCCAAAATCGTTGCTCTGATACCAATTACATACCTCATATTTTCCTCCATATTCAATTGAAGGAGCTAACGAACTCTAGTACTAGGGAGGGGTAGGTGAATTCATGCATTTCGATCAAAGTAGATAAACCTATTGACTCGAAGAAGGATTTGGTTTGGTAAAGCACTCCTAATTTGGTTAAGGTATCTTGGCATACAAATTTAGTTGCAATGATCTTCTTCTTTCAAAGTGATTGAAATGAATTCTTATGAGCAATATCAAGGCAGCTTACCTCTGGAAAATCAATAAGTTACTCAATTTCCGGTATGGTGGATGTTTTAGTCTCCTCTATTGCCCCATTGATTTCCCTTTCATCGATTACCAAAGCTTTTGATGCTAGAACCTTTTGCCTCTTGGACAAATTTCGAGATTTTGAAGTGTTTGTGTTTCCTTTTGTTCTTGCCATTCTTGAATGTTTCTTGTAACAAGTACCAACAAGTCTTCAAATTTCCTCAAAGCTCACCCTTATTCTCAATTTCAACTTCAAAAATAATTAATTGGAGATTTTTCAATTTCTTCAAACCCTAGAAATTGTTGATTGAATTTGTTTGTTTTTGATGTTTAAAAGGGTGGAATGTTGGTGAAGGAGTTGTTTGATTTTTTTAGATACAAGATTGTGATGAAGCTTGATGAATTTAGATGAGTAATTAAAGAGTTTGAGGTTGGGATTTTGTAAAAATTGTGTTTTGTGTTGAAGTTGTGTTTGTAAGAATGAATAAGAAAGGAAAGAAGTAAGTATAAAGAGGGGCTTGAAGTCGGGCAAAATCAGGAGAACTCGCACGAGCTCTATAGGACTTGTGCGAGTCTTGGGGCAGTGCAGATACTCTTCAGCAGAGACTTGCACGAGTTCTCATGGACTCGCATAAGTCCTTCGGCAATGCAGTTTTCTCCCAAGGAAGACTCGCACGAGTTCTGCAGGACTCGCACGAGTTCTCCTACAACTCGCACGAGTTCTACAGAACTCGCATGAGTTGGCTGGAAGCTTCTAAGGCTTTCCTATTGCCCCAACTCAACCACAAGTTGAAGCCAACTCGTGGGGTCTCGTCTTTACGCTTTATTTGTCGAACTTCCTATCATTGGGGAGAGATCCTTAGGCTTGATTAGCCTAGGCATATGCCTCCCCACACTTGGTTTGGTCAATCTACATGCTTCAAAATACAATTAGCGACCTCCCTCACTTGCTCTCTTATGAAAAACCTTGGTAACAAAGCAAACAAATGCAATGCAAAAATAGGAAAGATTTAGATTGAATTAAGTGCAAGTTAAAGAGTTAGTATATGTACAAATGGTGGTTTAAGGGAGGACTCCACCAAACTCTCCTCCATTTAATCTTTCAAGGGGGCATGTTGAGGATGTTGTTGATGTTGCTCAACACTTCATACAAGTAACCGAAAGTTTGCTCACAATCAAGGTAGAAGTCTTGTATTGACCTCTTCATATCATATCTTCCGTTCTCATAGCTTCCATTGCCAAAATCGTAGTGACAAGGGTCTGCCTGGTCTTGACTTGCGTATAGAGAATTTATGACATAGGGATTGACTAACCCTTAAAACTCGTCATCCCATAAGCCGTTAACTTCCACTACTTCTTCCCCTACTTTGGAAAGACCATGGGTAGGCATAGTCTGTCCATTATTTTGGCCTTCAAGGCCTTCTATGGTACTTGTCTTTGAAGATGAGCTTTGCAAGCTCTCATTTGTATTGTTGTTTGTAAAAACTCCCAGCTCTCCAAATAGAGCTATTTCGATGTCATCTACCTCCTTCTTCCAATTGGGCAAGGTCCCTCTATCCTTTTCACTTGGATTTTCATCTATGATGGCCCTTGGAGTGGAGGATTACGGCTTCTTATTCTCTCATTTTCGATTGTAATGGTCAACCATGAAGCATGGTTCATTCAAGTGTGGTGCCTTCATTGTCTTGTCGAGATTGAAAGTTATTTTCTCATCACCTACTTCAAGGGTAAGCATACCGTTCTTGGTGTTAATTACCGCTCCGGCGGTATAAAGGAAAGGTCTCCCCAAGATGATGGGGATATTGGAGTCTTCCTCCATATCAAATATAACGAAATCTACCGGTATGAAGAATTTTCAAACTCTTACCGGCACGTCTTCCCATACTCCTAGTGGCTTATTTAGGGTACGGTCCGCCATTTGCAATGTCATAGAAGTACACTTCAATTCCCCCACACCAAGCTTTTCACATACCGAGTATGGCATGACACTCACACTAGCACCTNNGTCATATAGTGCTTTGTCGATGGTGGTGTCTCCAATAGTACATGGGATAGAAAAGCTTCCCGGATCTTTAAGATTAGGTGGTGAATTTCCTTGAATGATAGCACTACTAGTGTCGGTGAAAGAAATAGTCTCCGAACTCTTAATGGACCTCTTTTTGGTAAGAATGTCCTTCATGTATTTCGCATAGGCCGGGACATGGGTGATGAGTTCCCTGAACGGAATCGAAACTTCCAAGTTCTCTACAATTTCCATGAACTTCTTGAATTGCACATCAACTTTGGGTTTAGCTTGATGACTTTGAAAGGGTAGCTTGATTACAATGGGCTCCCTCTCAACCTCTTTACCCTTTTCTTCGGTTCTCTTCTTCAATGATTCACTTGTAGTAGGTTCTACTACTTTGGTGTTCCTTCTTGATGAGTCTGGCTCAATCCTTTCTTGCAAACCTTCATATCGCATCCCTTCCCTTGACTTAGCATTCTCCTCAACAATATCCTCTTCGATTGGCTCTTTAGGTCACTCATAATATGTACCACTCCTCAAATGAATGGTATTGATGCTTTCATTTCTAGTAGGGGGATTACCTTGAGGTGGTAATTGCCCCTTTTGCCTTTGAGAGTTTGAAGATGCTAATTGAGAAAAATAAGTCTCCATCATCTTGTTATGAGCAAGGTTGATGGTTATGTTGATGTCCTTGGCTTGACTATCCTTTTGCATTTGTGCAAAGAAATCTTGTTGATGCTTTTAGATTTGCAAAACCGCTTTTTGAACATCAAAAACTTGATCATTGGGTTGGTTGTAGGAAGTTTGGTTTTGAAACCCGTGATTGTAGAAAGGTCTTTGAGTGGGGTTTCTCATTGGAGGTGGTGTGTATAGTGTTGGGTTTTGAATATTTTGGCTTTTGTATGAAAGATTGGGATGAAATTTGGTATTTTCGTTGTAAAAGTTTGAGTTGGGAGCGCCGCTTTTGTAGGCTTGAAATGCATTCACTTGTTCGGTGGTTCCCCTACACTCAAGTTGAGTGTGTCCCAAAGTTCCACAACTTTCACAAACACCANGCTTTTGTAGGCTTGAAATGCATTCACTTGTTCGGTGGTTCCCCTACACTCAAGTTGAGTGTGTCCCAAAGTTCCACAACTTTCACAAACACCATGGGGAATAGAAGGTGATACCGTCATAACATTGACATGTTGGGATGTTGGTTGCTTAGAAGCTTCACCTAGCCTAGCCATAACTTTGTCAAACTTCAAGTTCATTATGTCGATGTGAGAACACATTTGTGCACTTAAATCGACACTTAGTTGAGTGATGGAATCGACATTATGCTTTCCTCCTCTAGTGGTCTTTCTTGGCCGACTATATTGAGAATTATGGACCGCCGTTTCTTCTGTTTTGGCCCATTTTTGGTTGTCATCAACTTTGGTGAATCTTTCATTTGACCCCATGGACATTCCTTGAATATTCAAACAATCCATTCCAAAATTGTTGGACTACGAACCACTCGGTCAACCCATGATGAGGGCAAGAGCGACATGTTGCTTTGAATCTTTTCCAAGCCTCATCTAGAGACTCATCGTCTCTTTGCTTGAATCCGGTGATTTGAGTTCTAAGCATGTTAGTTATCTCGGGTGGATAAAACTTCCTGTAGAAAGCGAGTGCTAACTTCTTCCAAGAATCTATACCAAGAGTGGTTTTGTTTAGGCTTTTCAACCATTGTTTGGCGGTACCAATTAAGGAAAAAGGAAACAACAACCATCGAATTTGATCTTATGTTACCCCCGTTTGAAAAATAGGATCACAATAATCACAAAAGGTTTCCATGTGAAGATGTGGGTCCTCACTTGGAATTCCTCTGAATTGGCTTTTCTCAACGAGTTAAACGAAGGCGGACTTTGCTATGAAATTTTCTGTTAAGTGAGCGGGTGTCGAAGTACCATTTGGTATGTTCTTCTCGGTTGGTACGGAATGAGATGACAATTTAGGCATGATTGGTGGAATTACTATTGGGTTGGCTTCTCCTTGTCTTGCAAAAGGATTAGTGAACTCAATTATTTCTACTTGTGCAATTCCTATGTCTACAAGACCTCGGATACCAAAATTTGGTTCCTCCGTTGTTGAAGTAGAAGATCCCCAAAAGGCTCTCCTTATACCTCTCAACGTTCTATAGATCTCGTGATCAATAGGTAGGTGATTACCTTGAAATATCCTAGGCATGCAAAATATAAAATGCTAGAAAACGATTAGAACCTTCTTGAGGAATTGGCTTTCCCAAGGAAATAAAACACAAGTAACAAGAAATTAATAAAACAATTCAACAATACACCGTCCCCGACAACGGCTCCATTTTGGTGAGAGGCTTAGTCGTCACGCCTACAAAACAATATTTATAACCCTAACTAACTAGAAAGTATCAAGTAGAGGTCGATCCCAAAGGACGGGTTGTCAAACTATGATCAATTGCAAACTAGTCATGTCTCGGTGTCACAAATTTGGGTTGAGATGAAAGATATGCTAATATGACAAAAATGTAAATGAAGGAAGTATCAAAGCATGCAATTAAAAGTGGAGATGTAAACAATTGATTAAAGGCACTAGGGTGTCATGGGCTCATAGGGGAAATATGGTGCGATCTTAACAATGAATCCGGTAAATGATTGAAGTTATGCTAGGATCGAGTTCGTTTATATCTTACAATACTTAGGGTGACTTAGGTCTCGGAGTCGAGTTTATTTATAGCTTACGACATCTACAACGACTTCTTCCTCCCTATTCAACAAATGCATGGTGTAACAAAACTCAAGTTGATTTTCGTCTTACAAGTTTCATTAAAGATATAGAGAATCATGCTAGGTCGTCAATCAAGCATTTCATCAAACATAACATGTGCATAAGTTGAAGAACGTAACAATAAATCATTCATATGAACTAATTATGTAAAGATCTACCCCATGATTACTCCCCTAATCCCCCACTAACCCTAGATAGAGGACTAATCACACATCATATTGATAGTCATGCTAAAGAGCGTGTCAAGCATCTTAGCAAACATAAACATGATGATGATGATGATAATGATAAATTAAATAACAAGGTAAATGATTAAGTAAAGAGTAAAAAGGAATTATACCAACTTAAAGTGAACAAAGGAATGGAAGAAAAATAGAAGAAAGCTTTGATTAGTGATGAGAAGTTGTCAATTCCTCAAACCAAACCCAAGAATTCTTCAATTACAAAGTAGATCTTGAATTACTTGAATAACAAGGAAAGGATTAAAATTTATTAATTTAAACTAAACTAAGAGATTGATCCTAATGATCTATGTGATCCGTTTCTAAAATATAATTGCATAGGCTATTTATATCTAGTACAAGATTAGGGTTAACTAAGGGCTTAAATGACGATTAGGCCCCTCGAATTAGTCCAAAGAGTAGCTAGATTCAGTGGGACTCGTGGGAGTCCTCATCTCGTAAGAAGGAAGGGAGCTGCTGGGGGACTCGTGCGAGTCAGGGAGGACTCGCACGAACTGGCTGCGGACTCGCACGAGTCTAGGAGGACTCGCGCGAGTTCTCCTTCAGTCTCAGCCCCTTTGGCTTGCTACCCCAAGACTCGTGGGAGCTCCTCAGGACTCGTGGGGGTTCCTCATCATTACCCAACTACTTCACAAAGCTACTACGGCCTTTAGCCTTGGTCCCTGTTCTTCGCTTAGTCGTTAAGTGCAATCCATTTAGCTCCCGAAATGCTCATGAGTCCACGGTTGGCACTATTCTCCTACCAAAGGCACCAAATCCTCATATAATAGTAAATAGGAAACTAAAGATAAGGATGACCCTAATACATGCATAAAAGCGTGTAGAACGAGGCTAGTTAGGGGACTAAATGTGCATAAATATGAGACACATCACATTTGTATCTCATTTCTTTACATTTCATTCACTGTAAATACCACCACCATGCATGTGATTTTGTAATGAAAAATTGAAGGAAATTTTTTCCTATTTTCCTCTTCTTAGCTAGTGCAAACAACAAAGAAGAATAAAATAGTTTGCTCTTTAAAAACTTCAATTTTTCATCTTAAAACCATCTCAAAAACTCACAAATAACAATATACAACAAATATTATTAGATTAATAATATTTTGTATTAATATTCAAGGTTTACTACTACTATTATCTAGTTAGTAATATTAGTAGTATTTGGGTTAAATCTTGGGTGTCATCAAGCGAAGGCTTTATCCTTTGCAAGCTAAGGATAAGAGTGTTCATCCAAGTAAGTAGATTTCCATAAGACAACTATTGTATTTGTCTTATAGCCATTATTAGCAATGTAAGGAAATTCTCCTTTTTATTTTGTTTTAATGTCATCATATTAGCATGCATGTAATTAGATCACATAAAACTAAATTAATATGTAATTGAGTAACTAATTAGAGGAGTTTAGTTAGAGGTCTAGAACTTTCATTGTGGCGTTCTTTTGTATAGCTCTCTCTGATTCAGAACGTATTGAGATGCCAGCAGCCGTATAGCACGTCGTCCTCTTTTGTCCATATATGGTGGACATTCAACGTTGAGTTTGTAATTCAGAATGGCATGGTACCAAGGTTCTTCCTTATTTTCCTTGTTGTCAGTTAGGAGGTGTAAATAGATTGGCTCAGACCGCCTTCCGATGCATAATGGCATCTCTACCATGTCGTCTGGCAAGTTAATCAAGGATGCAAGTTTCGCAAGAGCGTCTGAAAACTGATTTTCTTCTCTTGGTAGATGTAAGTAAGTGACTTGATCGAAGAATTGAACCACTTGATCTTTCATGGGTTCATAGGGTGCGAGACTTTCACTTTGTATTTTCCAAGATACAGTGATTTGATTGATGATTAAGGACGAATCCCCATGTAATGAAAGTCTCTTGATGCCTAAATTAACTGCTACTTGTAAACTGATGAGGCAGACCTCATATTCTGCCACATTATTAGTTACCTCGAAGTCGAGTTTGACTGAAATTGGTGTATGCTCACCTTCAGGAGAAATGAGCAACACTCCTATCCCGTATCCCCTTGGGTTGGATGCTCCCTCGAAATAGAGGTCCAACGATTCCACACTAGTGTGTAGAATATCCTCATCTGGGAATGACCATGTTTCTATTACCTGGGTATCGCGTATTGGGTTATCTGCGAAGAACTCGGCCACTGCTCGTTCTTTAGTGACGTTCAAAGGTACATATTTGAGGTCAAAATTAGAAAGCATTAATGTCCATATTCCTAGCCGGCCATTTAGGACTGGCTTTTCGAATATGTACTTGACTGGATCCATTTCTTAGTAAACTTTGACGGAATAGCTGAGCATGTAATGACGCAGCTTCTTTGTTAGTCACAAAAGAACGAGGCATGTCTTTTCGAGAGGCGTGTATTTGGTCTCGTACTCCAGGAACTTCTTACTAAGGTAATAGATAGCTCTTTCTTTTTTCCCACCGTCTGAGCGAGCATGGCTCCCATGGCTATTTTCGTGACTGTAATGTAGAGAGACAAAGTTGGTTTTTCTGTGGAGTTATAAGAACAAGTGGTTTAGCCAAAGTATCTTTAAGTCTTTCGAATGCCCTCTGACAATCATCGTCCCACATGGTGTGGTCCGTTTTCTTAGACTTTTTTAATATTGGTTCGCAAATCATAGTGAGCATGGAAATGAAACGGCTTATGTAATGCACTTTACCCGAAAACCCCGTACTTCCTTCTTTGTCTGTGGCTGAGGCATTTCTATTTGAGCCTTGATCTTGGATGGATGAATCTCTATTCCTCTTTGACTGACTACGTATCCCAGTAGTTTACCAGATGTTACTCTGAACGCGCACTTTTGAGGATTGAGTCTCATGTTGTATTTGCGCAACCTAAGGAAGAACTTTCGAAGATTGGCGATGTGACCATGCCTATCCTTGGATTTAACGATCATGTCGTCAATGTAGACTTCCACTTTTTTGTGCATCATGTCATGTAATAAGGTCGTTGCGGTGCGTTGGTATGTAGCTACAACATTTATTAGTCCAAATGGTATGATAGTATAGCAATAAGAGCCCCACTGAGTGACGAACGTTGTTTTATGCATGTCTTCTTCAGCCATTTTGATCTGATTGTAGCTTGTGTATCTATCCATGAAAGACATAAGCACGTGATCAACTGTATTATCTACCAATATGTAGATGTGTGGTAACAGAAAGTCATCTTTTGGACTGGCCTTGTTTAGATCTCTGAAATCAACACAGACCCGAATTCGCCCATCCTTCTTGGGTACGGGGACTATGTTAGCCACCCTGTCAGAATACTCGAAAACTTTGATGAACCTGAATTTGAATTGTTTGTCTACTTGTTCTTTGATCTTAAGATCCCACTATGTCCTCATCTTGCGGAGCTTTTACTTTACTGGCTTGATTGGTATTTGGTGCTTAGCAATATCCCGGTCTATCCCTGGCATGCATTTTTAAGACTAAGCGAAAATATCCTTGAATTCGTGGAGGAGGTCGATGAAATAAGTCCTTTCGACCGAGTCTAGGGTCGTCCCTATCTTGAGTTTTAGGTTTTGGGTATGTTCCTAAGTTGATAGGTTCTGTGTTCTCTATGAGTAGTGCCCCCTGTCTCTCTTCGGGTATCTCTTTAATTATATAGGGAGAAAATTTGATTGAGTCTGGGTTAAGATCATCCTTAGTATTGTCATAAATAGATTTACAATCAAAATAACACGAGGAGTAAGCAGAATCTAATTTATTCATATTAAAGTTTGAAACAAGATGAAACAAAGAAGCCATCTGAGCATTAGTCAGTGGCGGAAGGGAATCACTTATTGGGACATACCCCAGACTACTGCTGCTAGGTAATGCTAAACTACGAGAAACTATGGGGAGGGGAGCGACAATAGGAGAAGACTCCCTAACACTTTTTTAAGACTTGAACTCAGATTTTGACTCTGACTCTGACTCAAACTCGTCATCTTCTGGTTCTCCTTTGAACATCTCTCCTTCTCCACTTGTGATCTGGAAGAGCTTTCCTTGATTGTTCGTCCACTTGATCGACTTTCTTCATCATGTCTGCTTCTTGGCTGGATCTGCATTGGTAATGAGAGTTGTAGGGTCGAATTGGTCATTTCGAAATATCAAGGTAATGATCTCGTCTTGTACTGCCCTTACGAATTGATCTTCCCTAAACAGAAGGCTAATAGCCTACTCGTCGAGAAAAGGTGTCAGATGAGCTTTGACGATAGGAACTGTTTCTTGTGGAATGAAGTAACAGTCGTGGAATTCTTCAATTCCGGCTAGCTTGTTGCCTTCGAACACCCAAGGTTCGGGAAACCCATGAAAAGATTCATGATCTCCTTCCTTGAGATAATACCCATTCAGCGTAGGGTAGTATGGCCCCATTTGGATACCCAGGTGCTTCCGATTGTGAAATTGAGCAAGAATTTTGAATGTTGCTTCTTTTGTTGGCTTGTATCCTAACCCAAAAGGGATTTTCTGAGAAATACATTCTTTGAAAGGTGGGAAGGTGTTCTTTCTAATGTGGTTTAATGGCATCCTTGGGAAGTATCCCTAGGATTTGAGCATGTGGTTGACCACCAAATTAGAGTATGGATTGAAGTATAGTGCAGCAAGCTCGCTTTCTATAAGATTAAAGATTTGGAATCCTCCCAATTCATGGATTGAATCTGTAACTATCTGATTGTTGGACATTTTCTCGATTATTGCTTTAATTGGAGACGAAGTGATCATCACCACTTGACCATCCAATGGGATCTTGATTTTCTGGTGAAGCGTGGACGTCACAACCTTGGAAGCGTGAATCCATGGCCTTCCCAGAATTATATTAAATGATGCCTCGATGTCCACTTTTTGAAAATTGACCTTACTTTCGATTGGACCAGTGGCCACAGTAAGATTGACAAGACCTACTACTTTACGACGTGTTCTGTCATAGGCGCGAACAACCTGGTTAGTTGGAGTCTAATCTGACTCTTTCATGCCCAATTTGTATGCCGTTTTGAGTGGTATGACATTGACTGCGGAGCCGTCATCTACTAACGTCATGTCTATATTCTTCTTGAGACATGTAACGGTGATGTACAGAGCCAAGTTATGGGTGACACCAAAAGGTGGTAAGTCTTCATCTGCCCACACGCCATTGATGGTATCGAGCTCCCTTAGTTGTATGAATTCAGACTCTAGGTTGATAATTTGTTGGACTAAATCATCAACCACTGTTGATAACCTCTTGCATTGTAGACTCATTAGATATGGTATTGGCCATTTGCGTGGCCCTTTCTCCTTGGGATGAGGCGTTGGACCCTCTTAACTGGGAAACTACAGCTTCTAGTTCAACGTCTTGCCTACTTACACTCCTTGCTCATGTGACAAAGTCAGAAATGGTAGGTGTGAAGGTAGAATATGCCCCTTCGTGCTCTATTGCGTTGATTTCATTTTCGATTGGAGAAATGAGATGTGAGCAATTCAAGGTGGATTCCTCATCTGTAATCATCAAAATTCCAAGCGGATTTTGAGTGTTGGTAGGTTTACTTGTAGGAGGAATGGGTAATCGACTGTCTTCAATCATGCCTTGAATGACATGTTTCAGCTTGTACCAATTCTCTGTGTCGTGTCCCTTACCTCTATGATACTCGCAATAGCCATTACCATCCCAAAATTTGGACTTCTTATCTGCGTTAGACGTAGGTCCTATTGGTTGTAACCGGCCTTGCTTCATTAACCTTTTCAACGCGTTAGAGTATGGGTCAACAATGTCAGTGAATTTCCTTGGTGTGCTATTTCTCTTGAAGTATTCTACGAGGTCAACCTCTTCGGTCTTGCTAGTGGAACCATACTAATGACTCCCAGTTGATGTCGAGCCTTGATATCCGCATCCCACAGTCTTGGACAAGAGTCCTTTGCGAATACCATCTTTAGTTCTAGTGCCTAGTACAGTTAAGTCTTTGAATGACTTGATGTTTTGGTACCTCAAGTGGTTTGCATACATAGGTTTTAATTTTTCCACGAACTTCTCCACAAGAGTGGCCTCATCTAGACGCTCGACAAGTTGAGTACTGGTCTTTTTCTACCTACTTAGGAAGTGTGACACCCCCTCTATATACGATACCAAAAGTTAACTTAAAAGATTTCAACGCAGCAGAAAACGAGAGATTTTTAAAACTTTTTAAGTTTAAAAGCGAAATGTCATTAAACTATAATCATGCGGTAAGGAAATATGTCAATATAAGTCATACAAGTCGACATAGATAATTGTTTGGGGAAAATATATCCCATGAATAGACAAATCAAAAGTAGTTCAAGGGTGACAAGAGCCTAGCCAACTACTACAAGTCCAGGGTCAAAATGCACGCTAGCTCACACGTCTTAGCNTAGTTCAAGGGTGACAAGAGCCTAGCCAACTACTACAAGTCCAGGGTCAAAATGCACGCTAGCTCACACGTCTTAGCCCCAGCTAACACCAACCTACACCTGTCATTCATGAAACATGAATGCCACAGTCAGTGGGGAGTAACTCAGGGTTCTCCCAGCCACATTTCATCAAATCGAACATAAACAAACACGATAAACATGTAACAATATGAGAATGAAATGATAAGCAAGGGATTCTATTGCAACTAACGGCTTGCATCTCACCGTTAGTGTCCAATAGGAACAAGAATGAGACTCAGAGGCCAACTTAAGGCATGTCCAAATCATAATTATGAACAAGATAAACATTAATATAAGGAACTACGTAATCCAAAGAAGTACGATCGATGACTAAACAACGCCATGAAAGTTAATTATCCATTAGTTAAACACAACTATATCGGAAGGTAAACTCCGTACCGAAACAACATGTGGATGAACCTCCACAACGAAGACTCGACACACTAAACCGGAAGGTAAACTCCCAACCGTTTCAACGTGTGGATAAGCCTCCACTTCTAAACTCGATACAACCAAACCGGAAAGTAAACTTCCAACCAATTCCGTATGTGGATAAACCTCCACTTTCTAAGACGCGATATAACTAAACCGGAAGGTAAACTCTCAACCGATTCCTCAAGCCAAGTCATACACATGCTCAATTGATAACTCAATATGAGGTTAAAGTGTAAACAATTCATCTTAACAAGGCATCAAGTACATGGGTAAAACAATGAAGAAAAACAAGCAGAGGGTGTTAGGTTCTTTAACCCTCTTATTAGACTCCTCTAATAAAGATCTAAGTTACTAATTAAATTAGATGATGAGAATCTAGTTGTATGCAAACAAAACTATAATAAAGAGAGAAAATATATTTACCTTACATTAGAATATAGGAAAATATGGGCATAAGGAAGGACTCTATCCAACCTTATTCTTGAGCTATGAATATAAGGATGATCCTCCAAGTTTCAAATTAGAAACTCTCCTTTTGATTTCACCCAAGATTTTATCCAAAATATTTCTAGTAATATTAAATAGATATTATTAGAAATTTAAATCCCTTAATATTAATTTTATTACTACCTTTTACTAATAAAAAGAAATATGGTTGTTTGTGTTTTCTAGAGAGATGTTTTCATAAGCATGGAATTAGGAAAAATGAGCAACAAAATTGCCCATTTAAA
>VHZZ01008278.1:64898-75096 GCA_009801015.1 Silene noctiflora
TATTAATTTATGTATAATATTGATGTGTGAATTTTTGATGATGATTGATCAACAATTTGATCAATATATGATGAAGAAGATGAAGATTAGAAGAAGAAAAAACCTTCTTTTTTTTCTCTTATTTTTTGTTCAAAAATTCATCATGTGCAAATGTGTTGGTGTGTGGTATTTATAGGCTTATTAAATGTAAACAATTCACCTTACTACAAACACTTTGTAGTGGAAAACATGCCAACCCACTTGGGTGGGCAATGTTAGGTGGATCGGTCCAAATAGACCTAAATCGGTCCATTTCGATTTTCGACATTTGTCCTACAAATGCTTATAAGACTTATATTTAATTATCTTATATAATTAAATATTAATTTAATTATTTAACATTTAAATAATACAAATTAACAAATAATGTACACTTAACTATTAAGTGACATTTTACCATTTTATCAATATAAAATGTGTCCTATAATTAATAATTAGTTAATTTTACAACCTCTTGTAAATATTATTAACTAATTACCTCCGCCTCACACTATACACACATTACGAATTATTTAGTTAATTAACAATTAATAACTAAATTCTAACTAACAATTATTAATTAATTATCACATAATTAAATAATAAATTCCTTTGTCCCGAGTTCGTAACTCGTCATCAAACAATAAATTCAATTGACTTATAAAAAGTCATTATATACAAGTTACTAATTATATTATATCCCATATAAATAATTAGTCTATCCATTTGAGCATCGTCCTATAGGTGTGACCTCGAGGGATCAACTGATCACCGCCGTCATACGACAATAACGTCTAACTTTAGTCAGCTGAGCGTTACCGATTTATGTTAATCAGTTGACATGTATATTACAACATATATCCCGAATATTCCTTTTTGAGATTTATTATGTAGACGCACTATTAAGGTGAGCACTACTCCAACAGTAACTTGACTAGTAATAGGATTCTAATGACAATGTGTGGGGTTGGATTAATTGAAAGAGTAAGTTAATTAATCTTAAATTAGAATTTAGACTCACATCAAGAGGTTAAGTCTTCTCTTGTTATCAACTTGGATAATTGTTAATCCATGCCTAGTTCCGTCTCTAGATTTCAAAGATGAACCCTAACATCCTAATCTCTTTAATTATCTTCCTAAATCGTCTTTAGAATTAGCTTATGTTTTGCTTGTTTTAGTCTAGATTGTAGCAATTAGTTTAAAACCAAAACCCCTTTCTTAATTTGAGTTAAACTAGATCATAAATAACAATTCCTAGTGCCAATTTCGTCCTTTGGGTTCGACTCTTGTAATCTACAATCAGCAATAGTACACTTGCGAGGTTATACAAATTTTAAAGCATATCAGCCGGCCAAAGGATTTCAAAATTTTATTTTGAAAAAGGATTAGAATGTAAAATCTGATTTTACAAATTAGGATTTGCAAAATTTTATTTCGCAAAAAGGAAGTTCAGAAAATTTTATTTTAAGAACTTAGATGTATGTCAGGGCTTGCCGACCAATTGATATGAAAATTGCAAAATTTTATTTCGCAAGAAGGTAAGTTCAGAAAATTTTATTTTAAGAACTCAAATGCATGTCAGGGCCTGCCGACCAAGGGATTTGAAAATTGCAAAATTTTATTTCGCAAAAAGGCAAGTTCCCAAAATTTTTATTTTAAGAACTCAAATACATGTCAGGGCCTGCCGACCATGTGATTTGAGAATTGCAAAATTTTATTTCGCAAAAAGACAAGTTCAGAAAATTTTACTTGAAGTACTCAAGTGCATGTCAGGGCTTGCCGACCAAGGAATTTAAAAATTTTATTTTGAAAATCGCGAAATTTTATATCACGAAATGGCCAGAAAATTGGAAAATTTTATTACGCATGGATGATTAGACTAGAATTTTCACAATCATTGATTTTGAAATTCGCAAAATTTTATTTTACGGTAAAAATGAGACTTTATGAGAAAGCCTCCACTTTGGATGAATCTTGAAGATGAATGACAAAGTAGTCAACTGGAGTAGTTAGTGACAAAACTGTAGCAGTTAGTGACAAATATATGACACCTAAAATGCAAATGCATGTCCTAGATATAATGCATGTATGAATGCAAAAAACTGGATTTTTTTTTAAAATATTTTGGAAAAGATGGGGTCTGACCCAAATGTGATCCAAGTAGAAAACCGGACATGAACTGGACATTTTTACTCTGGAAATATCTCTGGTGTGGAGAATATTTATCATTTTTATTTGACATGTGAATTTGAGTTATATATGGATGAGTTCTGCCCTCTTTAAAGTAATTTAGTCTACTAATTAAGCAAAACTAATACCATAGAAATAAAATACTTTTGTGACACGACGCCTTTAAACTTAGTGTGCATCCCCCGAATTCTTAGATGCTAAACGATGGTGATAAATGAAATGGAGTAGAAGGTTCTATGGTGTTAGAAGACACTGGAGACCTGTGTGCCTCTCTCACTCACCTAAATGAATGAAAGGATCGTCCCAAGAGGAATGGAGACAAAGTAATTGTGGATTGACTTGTCGGAGAGAAATGAAAAAATGACTATTGTGCAATTTGATTGCAACTTTGACTGGAATTGATTTTGTCTTATGAATGTTTGAAACTGGATTTGTATCTATTTGAGATCATAATGTTTTTGTCTTTGACTTTTTGAGGCTTTTGTCATTGGATTTGAATCTATTTGAGATCATGTTTTTTTTGTCTTTGACTTTTTGAGAGTCTTGAAACTGGATTTGTATCTATTAGAGATCTCATATTTTTTTGTCATTGACTTTTTGAGACTTTTGTCACTTGAATTGACTGCAACTTTGACTGGAATTTTTGTTGACTTGTGAGTCTTTGGTGTGAATATCTTTGAGCTAGTTTTCTAGCATAAACAACAATGAATGATAATATATGACAAAACGGTTGGTCATATGAAATTTGTACTCATCTGGTAGTCACATGCAATATAGGAAATTGACGAGTCTGGTAGTCATTTGAAATATGGAAAATAAACGAATCAGGTAGAATGATGGAATCTCCAAACCTATAGGTCACCTAGCTAGAGACACGACGATCAAGGAATTATCACACCACAGAATATGAAAAAGGGGGTCTCATGCACGCCCTCGCTCAGGCTAATTCTAAGAGGTTGATTGATCTACACTACAAAGATACGCCTTAAAGTATTTCAAATCTATTCTTCTAGTTAAGGGTAAAAAGTAGAACAAATGACTAATAAAAATGACACATGTTCCTTTTTATATTTGAATCAAAAAGGACTTGGATGGTCCTATTTACTATCAAATGTATATTTAATAATAATAACCAATGGAGTGTGATTGGTGTCCTAATTACTATCTCGTATTATAGACAGACTATTGACATTAGGTTTTGAAATAATCATTGTTGCCATTACCTAAGAAGATAGAATAATCATTCTTTAATCTATCACTCTCAACTTTCGTTTTTCATTACTAGTTTACTAGTACTCTCATAAGTCATAACTGATGGGAGTTACTTATTCATTAATTCAAAGACAAGGGATGCTCTACTTATAACTCGATGAAAAGACTCAAAGTGTAAGACGATCTATAAAGTTTTCTAAATGGATCACAAATGAGTTTTAATAAAGAAAATAGAAAAGAAAAAGGAGACAGGACAAAACAGAAATTTTTTTTTTTTTTTTTTTTAAATCGAAAATTAAATAAGACCCCTATTTTACGAAAAAAAAATGAAAAAAAAAAAAATCAAATTTAAAAGTGATATATACAATGACCTTATGTGTTACGGAATACACGTAATTGTAATGCATGGATAGATAAATAAATGCGACGGATGCAAGCATGTCTCTAATAGTTCCAGTAAGCTAAATCCTAAGAATCTAGGCAACTATGTGATGCAGACGGAAAGGTAGTCTGAAATACTTGAAGGAAATATGCAATGTAAATTTTATCAAAGCCTCTTGCTTGTGACGGGCACTATCTGTCACAAGTTGAAGACGGATAGTATCCCTTTCACAATAAAGCAAGTGTGAGGACAAGTGGCTGGGAAATGGAGCATCCATGTTTGGTGTCACTTGCATATTGTGAGAGTGACACTATCCGTCTTCACCTTGTGACGGATAGTGCCCGTCTTCAATGAAAATTTGTGAAATTTTATATGCATAGACTACTGCAGGAACATATTAGCAATGCATAGATCCATAACAATATATACTGTTAGTCTTCATGTTATACTACTCACAGAGACTCGTACAGTCGTACGCATGATTTTTTTTAGATGAATAATGAGACCTTAAAAAAAATATTGGAAAATGTTATATACAGTGATCAATATGATGCAAAAGATGGCTAATGGATGTATGTACGTACGTGCCTACGTGAAAATGTTATGTAAAAGACTAATGCTGGCTAATGACTATGTATTCCGATTTCCCTATGCACGTAATTATTAGTGGATGAGACTAGCTAATCACAAACTCGATGCAAATGCTAATACTAACTAGACCTTTTAGACTATGACCCATATAAATAAACAAATCAGTTGGATACATTACTAATGTAAGGTACGTTAATCTTATGACATGATCGAATAACTCATGGGACTAGACAAAAAATTAACCAGATTACAAACAATGAACAATGCACATACAATACCCTAATCAAAGGTTCTACGGGATCTATGGTTACGTTTACGGGTTAGAAATACCCGAGGGTATCTCTCATTTTTTGTGCTTACCCAGCCAAAACACGACGTCATGAGGTGGAAAATACGTGTAAGGCCAAGTCGGTCGAATGGGCCTTCTAAGTATACAGCGTACTTTACCGGGGGTGAAATAGGGTAACTTAGATAGCGTAATATTGGCTTACGGGAGCCTACGCCTTTTTTTGAAATTGAGCTATACAAAGCATATTAAAATCAAGACATAGATTAGAAAGAAATACGGAATACGGGAAAAATTAATGACATGCAGAATCAATCGTTAGTTTGCTTCAAAACAAATTATTCCACATAAACAATTATTCCATATGAGTTATTGACTTCTTGTTATTACCAGCACGTTACTTCCACCATTTTATTAAGCATGCAATCACTATATACTTGCAATCAAAAGACGCGTTAGCAATGCTCGAAAGGCCAAAAAAACTGTCAAATATATATTATTACAATAAAATTTCAAGTGTTACCCTCTAATTCCACAGCAGATCGCCACTGTGAGATCCCTCAAAAAAATCTCTTTTCGTAAATAAATAAATAATAAATAGGAGTCGCCAGTAGGTTTTATACAAAAACAATTTTAACGGAAAATGCCCCTTTGATCCCTGGTATGAGGACTGATCCGTCACTCCGGTCTAAGCCAAAGATTGCGGATTCGGGAGTAAAGGTATGGTCAGAGAAGGTGTTAGGCACCCGGACCACCCATCAAACTGACGGCCTCTACTATTTATTTGTAATATTATATTAGACGAAATTTGACTAAAAGAATGTTGAAAAGAACAATTTTATACAAGACAATATAAATAATATACACGACAAATTAACAAGGTTAGTTTATATATAATTAAACAAATAAGACGATAAATAAAGAAAATAAATAAAAGAATTAAATAAAAAGAAAGAGTGAAGAAAACTTATTTGATTGGTACCCTCAGGCCTATTTGAATTTTGACTATGAATGAATTTCAACTTTTGTCGTAAATTAACGGCTCTTATGTACTCATTTGGAAACAAGGACGATTTATTTGTGAGATTCGATTTGAAACGGGTACAATTTATGGGAATATAGAATATTTGGTCTTGTATGAAAGCTCGGTCTTATTTTTTTTGTAAAATCCCCTGTCTTCTGACTTCGCATGTGCTATTTATATTAATTTGGGCATGGAATTTGACATGGGTGGAATTTCCATAAGATGAAGTTTGATCTCTACGTAGGTTTTTCTATCTTGTCCGGCTTTAATGATTTGTGATAATGCAAAGTTGTCTTCTTAATATCTATCTTTGTGTTGAATGTGCTTAACCATCTTTCACGCCACTATTCATGATGATCACTCATCCAATTGCTATCCCCTTTATACTTAATTTTAGGAATCACGTTCTTAGTAAGATTTACGTGTTTGCTTGTCAACTGGGCCTTTCATAATCACTGCTATTTACCATAAGGTGCGTTGCCTTATTATTTAATCCAATTTTAACTAAAATTGTAACCAAGAATGTTGACATTTTGAATTGGTTATCGAATTGGTTGGAGGGAAAATGGATGACTTACAGCCGATTTTGTGTCATTTTGAGTAACTTCTCGGAAAATAAACGTAAATAGCCTTTAATTATAACATTGTCAATTTTCATTTAGTCATTAAATATTAGCCTTATCATCGGGTACCCTTAGGGATAATAGACAACTTTAGGGTGTCTACAGTAAGACGGTTTTATGTATAATAAGTGAGTCGGGTTTTACCAAGTTAAGTTGAAACAAACCTATGAGCCAACAATTGGGCCGAAAGGAGAGTGAAGGTTGCGAGTCGTGATTTACTTAAGTTGTATAAAGGGACTCGGAATATAAAAACACCCAAATGACACTACACACACTTTTCCACATCAAAACAAAAACACACAAAAAAAAACGAAGAGAAGAAGAGGGCGATGGGGGAGACGAACGGACGAGGCTAGGGCGCGCATTTCTAGGACGATTCTCCATCAATTTCCATCCTTTAAATCGTAGGTATAATTCTACCGCTCTCTAGATTGTTCTAGTATAATTTTTATGCGTTTTTATAAACCTTGTCCCGAGCCCTAAAATGGTAGTTATCGTATTTTTGAGGTTTGTTACCATTAGATTGTTAAGACGGTCTAATGATATTGTTTGAGACGGTTTGGACCCAAAAATGTCGAGTATGGGTGGTTGGTGTGTCAGGTTCGGCTGTGGAGTTGCGTGCGCGAGCGCTTGACTCGACCTAGGCGCAAGGTTGATTAAAGAACTCTTTGTTATTTTGTGATTACCGTTGCGACAAGATTACAGCTGAGGTAGGTTATACTTCTCAACTTGTGTTATTAATTACTTGTGCAATGTATGTCTTATGTGGTTTACTAATATGTCGAAAGATGGTGACCACTGACCACTGAATTATGACGGTCTTATACTGAGCCTTGGTTAAAATGTTATTATGTGACGGTCTCCTAACTGAGACGTGAATGTTGTCCTATGCTATATAGTGAACACGATATTATGTTAATTCGTCTATTGGATTTATTATTGTACGTGTTAATGTGGATTGTTATGACTGCGGTCTTAATTGTTGTTATTGTGTACAAGCTTGCGGGCGAAGTTGAGATGGGTGGTGAGCCAGGCAGAACCGTGATTGTGGTCCTGATGAATTAGTAGGCCTGGAACGTGGAAGTCGAAGTGACGTGGTCCAAAAGACGGTGCTGCGGTGCCGTGGGTGTTGTGAGGTTATTGACTGTGAAATAGGTGTGGTGAAGCCGTGAGCTACATGGTTTACGAGATCGTGTTCCTGAGTTAATTAATTATGCCTGATATCTTGTTTGTTGTGTTAGTCATAGTAAACATGTTCTAGACATTTTTTTATGTACCTTCCTCTTTTCATTATTTAGTGATTTCATGAGCTGACCTTGTTGTGTTGTGTCAATCGTCACCTATTTCCGGGGTGGTCTGCGTTGATCCATTCAATATTTTCCATTTGAATGGGGAGCAGTATGATAACAGGTTCAGGTAGTAACTGTTTGAACGTGGTGCTTGGATGGGGTGCGAGACGTGACAAATGTAGAGTCTAGATGCCAGTTCGAGTCTTGCCTTAGTACTTGTAGACGTTGTTGACCAGTTGTAATAATTCTTTAGTTCAGTTGACTTGAGCCTTGTAAGAGTTAGTACAGTTTATCTTTCTTTTATATTTCTATATTAATAAAGTACTTAGCTCGTTTAATATGTATCATTGCCTCGGGAAACGAAGATGGTGATAGTCTCATTTAAACAGAAATGCTTTGGTAAGTCTTCTACTTAAATGGGGGTGTTACAGTTTCTTCCCTTGGCAGACCTTATCCCAAGACACAGGTGGGACTTTAAGGAACTCACCTGATCCAGACCAAAGGTAATTGCGACAAATACTCATAAGCTTCTTGATTACAGTAGAGGGTCTAATGACAATTCTACCCCAGAATGTATGTAATTGAGTCAATACACTCTGAACTAGAGTTTGCCTCCCATTATACCTTAGCTTAAAAGTACCTCATCCTTTAATTCTTTCAACCAGTTTGCTGCAATCCCCAACAGAGACCCTCTTATAGGTAATAGGAATTCCCGAGTATCTAAATGAGAAAGACCCTTCATTGCATCCAAAGTCCTGTAACACAGTAGAGACTAGATGAGGATGCATCCCATTAATAAATATCTGATTTTTCCCTGTTAATTTCCAATCCCGATGCATCAGAAAAGGTAGAAAATGTCATGAGTAACACCATGACAGAATGCATATCCCCTTTACTAAAGAGTAGCGGGTCATTAGTAAAGCACAAGTGACTAAGTTTAATAGCTTTGCACAAAGGGTGATATTTGAAGCCATTATTACTAGTTACCACATTTAGTATCCTAGTGAGATACTCCATACACAGAGTAAAAATAAGTTGAGACATAGAGTCACCCAACCTTATCCCTCTTTGACCTTTGAAGAAACCAAAAGTGGATCCATTCAATGCAATAGAGAATGTTGGAGTAGTGATGCATTCCATAATCTACCCAATTACTCTTTTAAGGAATCTCAAAGCACTGAGCATATGTTCAATAAACTCCCATTCAATAGAATCATAGGGTTTTTGGAGATCTAATTTCATTATAAACCTTGGAGAGCAACTTTTACTATTATAAAGTCTCATCAAATCTTGACATATTAAGATATTATCCACAATATCCCTCCCTTTTATAAATGTACTCTGATTACCACTAACAATATCTAGCAACACCACTACTAGTCTGTTGCAAATAATCTTTGTAATGCATTTATATATCACATTACAACATGCTATAGGTCTAAAGTCAGACACAGCTACATGTCTACTTTTCTTAGGAATAAGAGTTGAAGTAGTGGCATTCACCTGCTTAAGAAGGCAACCAATTTGAAAAAATTCCATCACTCCCTCCTCTATATCCCGATAATCCCATAATCTTTAAAAAACTGGCTATTAAACTGATCTGGTCCAGGAGCCTTGGAAGCAAGTATAGAATACAGTGTGTAATGAATCTACTTATATGTAACAGGGTGCAATAGGATATTGCTGTGCTTCTCAGTAACTGTCCACCGTTCTTGACAGTAGGATAATGAACCCTAGTCACTGCCTTATATGATCCAAGAAATGATTTATAATACTCCAAAACAGCTCCTTCAATGACATTCTTACCAGTTCTTAAAGTACTATCTATATACTCAATAGCCAGGACTCTATTCATCATCCTCCTACCTTTGATGTGACTGTGAAAATAATGACTATTACTATCACCCTCATAAATCCACTAAATCTTTGCCTTCTGAGCCAGAAAACTATCCCTGGCCTTAGCTAAATGTTTATAAACCCTAGCAGCCTCCCTCTCCTCCTCCTGTAAGTATATGTTGGTAGGATCCTGATGCAAAGCTTGCTGAACATTTTTATGTTGATCCTGAGCCAAATTAGCACTAGTGTGACACCCCGCTATTAAGCACGATCATAACTTAAGAAATAGCAGTGGAAAATAAGGGATTTTTAAAACTTGTAGAAGGTCAAAGCGAAGTATCACTAAAAACAAACAACGAGTACGAGAGAGTAAGAAATAATTTACTCCATTGCTTACATCAAAATGAACATAAGTAAGCACGTTAAACATGTAAAGCATACATGACAATTGCAATCAACTGAAGCATTAAGCATTGAACCTGACGAATAAACGAAAGACGATAGGATAAGTAAACTATAGCACAAGATAAGCATTAATAAGCATATGAGATAAATAAGCACAAACGGGGATCATATTGCGACTAGAGGCTTGCATCTCACCACTAGTGCTCGATAGGATCAAGACAAACATGACCATGCAAGTGGTAGGCTTAGAGGTTACCTTTAAAACATGTCCAAGACACAAACATACAAACACAAGTATCCGGCTCAGAGGCTACCTTTAAAGCATGTCCAAGATACAAACAT
>VHZZ01008279.1:43444-59491 GCA_009801015.1 Silene noctiflora
CTAGCACTGGCGAGAAGAATGTGTTGGTTTTCGACCTTGGTGGTGGGACATTTGATGTCTCATTGCTTACTATTGAGGAGGGTATTTTTGAGGTGAAAGCTACTGCTGGAGACACTCGCCTTGGTGGTGTGGATTTCGATAATAGAATGGTAAATCACTTTGTAAAAGAGTTTAAGAGGAAGACTAACAAAGACATTAGTGGAAACCGTAGGGCTTTGGCAAAACTGAGGACAGCCTGTGAGAAGGCAAAGAAAGCACTCTCATCCGCTGCTCGGAGTACCATTCCAATCGATTCTCTCTATGAGGGTGTTGATTTCTACACCACTATCACTCGTGCCGATTTTGAGGAATTGAACATGGATTTGTTCAGGAAGTGTACAAAGGCCGTTAAGAAGTGTTTGAGAGACGCCAAAATGGATAAGACTGATGTCCATGAAGTTGTTCTCGTTGGTGGATCTACTAGGATTCCGAAAGTTCAGCAGCTTTTACAAGACCTTTTCAATGGTAAGGAGCTTTGCAAGAGCCTCAATCCTGACGAGGCCGTCGCCTATGGAGCAGCTATTCAGGCTGCCATCTTGACTGGCGAGGGTAACCAAAAGGTCCAAGATTTTTTGCCTCTTGATGTCATCCCTCTGTCCCTTAGTTTCGAGACAGGCGATGGTGTCGTAGAGGAAATGATTTTTAAAAACACGACACATCCTATTTACAAGGAACGTACATTCTCCACTTGTTCCGATAACCAGCGTAGTGTGTTAATTAACGTGTATGAGGGTGAGAGAACCCAAACCCCTGATAACAACTTGCTGGGCAAATTTCAGATCTCCGGCATTCCTCCTGCTCCTAAAGGTGTTCCCCAGATCACAGTGCGGTTTGACATTAATGCCAACAGCATACTAAACATTACTGTTGATGTCAAGACCACCGGTAAAAAGAACAAGATCACCATCACCAACGAAAACGGCAGACTCTCCAAGCAAGAGATTCAGAAAATGGTCCAAGAGGCTGAGAAGTACAAGTCTGAGGATGAAGAACGTACGAAGAAGGCTGAGGCCAAGAACGCCCTGGAGAAGTACGCTTTTAACATTAGGAACATGGTGAAGGATAAGCAGAAGAAGATCGATGATGCCATTGACCAGACCATTACATGGCTTGACGGCAACCAGCTTGCTGAGATTGATGAGTTTGATGACAAAAGGACGGAGCTCGAGAGTATCTGCAACCAGATTATTATGGAGAGTATGAAAATTTTGGTATTATTAAAGGACTGAATTGCAATGAATGACAGGCCGCTCATGGTGAGGGTGCAGATCCCATGGAGGATGATATTTCTGGTGCTAGTGGAGCAGGTTCCATGATCAATTCGACGTAAGAGATGAATATCCAGGAGCATATGTGAATCATAATGTTCACTGTTCATCTATAAATAGCGGTCACTTGTCAAATCTTGTAGTTTGTAAGCTCTTTGATTATCATGGTTAACAAGGATTTCCGATTTGTATCATATCACAAAAATTGGGTAGACCCTTCGTTTCATTTTTATAGTCTCTGTATCCTTTTTAGGAAGGATTTAATATTCATTTTGCTTTTCGTCATAGTTTAAAGCCAAATTAATAGTTATCTACAGTTTCACTGTAAATGAAGATCCATACCAAAGGCTTGGGGAGAATCCTAGGGGAATTTAATTTATTAATCTTTGTAATGAGTTCTGAGTAAAGAAAATGAAAATAGACCTGTAAACAGCTTAAAAGCATTGCATTTCTGTCACATGGAAAGTAGTTCAAGCTAGAGGCACAAAATTAACACACACGGACTGAGCTAGCGCCCTTGTCACACGGCAATCAAGACGCCGTCTCTATGACAGAATGATTACTTGAAACATTCCAATGCAATGAATCACCGAGAGGCAGTAAAGGATTCAGAGAAAAGAAAATCTGCATACTTCAAGGACCGTTTGCCGCCGGAAGTGAGGTTTCTATATTTGAGGGCATGAAGACGTTAAAACCATCAGCAGCAGTCGATATGATCATCCCAGGAATCTGGACATGCCAATGAAGCTCCTTTATGTCCTTTTGGCCCTGATATAGCAAGCATCGAGGTTAGTGAAAAAGTCAAACTGCTTGGAATATTCATTGAAAACAAGATTTGATAGGCAACAACTTGGTAGGTACAACATCAACAGGCGTGGTCAGCTAACATGAAAAGTCGTATGAATTTGTCATTGTTATAACACACAACACTAATGTTACTTTTTGTGTACTGAGAGCTGTAAAAGGGTAATTTAAATGTTGACGGGTTTCAACCCATATCATGGGTGCCGCCATTAGATGACTTAATTAGCTAGTATGAGAGGGTAGGGAGAAAAACTTAAAGCACCTGATGAACAAACAATAGCTGGGGAGGCAAGTCTGTTGGAGCGTTAACTTTGTCTTCAATTTGAGCTTTAAACTCTGCCTCCTCTTCCTCATCTCTTTCTAGAGACAGGTCCCATATCCTGGACATGAAACCAAGAAAATTTGTTATTCTGTACTCTCGGAGTCATTTTAACTCAGATTATCAACGGGTTCTTACGTGAGCTGATTATCAGCGGAAGAGACTGAGAGGGTTGAGGCCTCATGTGGGCTCCATTCGATGGAGGTGATGGGGTGTTTGTGGTATGTGAAATGAGCCACCACGGCATCTCCGTCCTACCAAAGAGTTTTAAATTGAATCGTTAAAACTTAATCCAACAAAAACTAGACCATGCAGTTTGCAAAAATCCAAAATTGCGCTCATTTGAGCTCTCCTTTTCCCTTCGAAAGACCGCCAACAAGCTAGGTTAGTCCAAGTATTTTGGACCTCAAGAACCTATGTCAGCGACACCGACACATGGACATGGAAATGACACAGGGATAGCTTAAATTAACCAATACTAGGACAAGAACTCGTTACCGAATCCGAGTAACAGTTCACAAGCATAAAGCAAGAATTCAAAACCAAAGAATAGCACGGCAAAGAAATGTGTCAAATAAACCACGTAGAATGAAATAGAAGCTCTGCACATCATTTACATCTATACTAGAACCATGATCTCAAGCAATTTTAATACTGCCAAATCATAAGTTAAGAAAAACATGTGTTGGTTGAGTAACTGTGCAGCTAGACTTATGATGGCATGTTTATATTAAAGTATTAACGCATGCATTCATTATGGTGTTGATGGAATGTTTTATGAGAAATGAATCACTGCCCTTCATCATTCATCACAGGGTACAATAAGAAACAAATTCTATACTAAAAAAAATGGTCAATCAGTAAGAAATGCAAACAGCTACCAAATGTGACATAAGTAACCCGACAACATTATTTCAACCTGCATTTAGTATTTACAATGCCTCCTACAAAGGATCACTAGAGCTGGAGATTTTTAAGTGCTACTGTACAGCTCAAGCACGCAATTCAAACCAAGTGATCAACAGAAACAGTTAATCATATTTCGGAGTTCCTTTAAAAATAAAATGCTTGGCATAATCAAGAGCAGTTTCATGTACCCTATTATGTAAGATTAGTTTAGGTACTTCATTTTGGTCTGTCCCAGCCAATAGTTTACGCTTTCTTTTCAGCCATGTTTTGTGTGATTGAAAATGAGGAGCTCCCTGAAGTAAACTATAGGTGGAGACAGAGGGAGTTCAATCTGAAAGTGCTATTAGAAAACTCACATTCACACATTTGAAGAATAAGCAAATGTATACCTTGATCATTCTGAGATCACGGATTGAGAATGATCCATCGTCACTTCCAGATGCCAACATACAGCTAGCTAACCTGATGACAAAAGTATGTTAAGTTAGGGGGTCATGTGCAGGTGCAAATGATCACAACCACGCCCATATTTTTTAACAGCAGTTAGAAGGTTTGTTAACCTGTTCCATGAGAGTACATTTACATCTGCATCGTGAGCTTTGAATGATGCTGCGGCAGACTTCCCTAGACGAGTGTCCCATATAGCAATGTTCTTATCCACGGAAGCAGACGCAAATACATTTGCCTCTGTGGGGCTCCACTGTCAGCAAATCAGACGTAAGTGTCAAAATAACAGTTCTACTAATAAAAAGCTAGATCGCAGGTATGTACTTCCTGACACTAGTTGTCCACTTTTCCATAGTACATTATTACACATAAATTTTGTATGATACCACTTCACTTAGAAAATATAGTGACCACTTCTACAAATTTAATAGGAGTAACTTGTATACTACCAACAGTTGCCCAAATATCTAGTAAACTTGTTCATAACAGTAATAATTATTTTTAAGACTTCTGCACTTTGTTTAGATACATAAAGAAGGGGAAGAGACAGCATTGCAGGGGGAATTGAGGCTTCAGGCCTGGTTTAATCCCTGCATAACTGTCCTATGTAGGAGATATTTTAAATAGGCTTATAGGAGGGAAAACGGACCTTCATTCTCCTCTTATCTACAAACGGCTAGTGAGTAGCGACCCTTTATTTTATAAGCAAAATGATTGCATGCTAACTTATGGTAGACCACTGGACCATCTTACAAGAGATTTACCATTATTTTATAGAATCTTATTTAGAGGTAGTTTTACCTGAAGATCTTCCACACTTGCAGCATGACCAACAAAAGGCTTCTTATCAACATTCCATTTTGCTCCAGATTCAGGTTCCCAAAGATAAATAGAATTTTGGCAGTCACCTAATACATCATCAGAACACAGTATATTTCACACCATTCAACAAGAAAATGTTAACGGGTCTACTAACCTCCTATTTACGTTTAATCTTACCAGACACAAGTCTTCCTGGAACAAGGGGACTCCAATCTATAGCATAGCCTTCATCTTTATGTTTGAAAATGCTTAATGGGGCCTGCTTAAATATGGTAGGTTCCTTGGCACCAGCACTAGTTTCCGACTCTGCCAAGAAATTGAGATGTTTACTGAAGTCCCAAATCTGCAAAAAGGTGCTTAACTTTTAACATACAGACTGAAATCAAGAATGCATCAGTATGTACATGTGCCATAGTATATACGTGGGTTATCAAGGCATAAACTTTAAGAATACCTGCACAAAGCCAGTATCTCCCCAAGTGGCACAAATATGGGGGCTTTGAGGCATCGAACGTGTTCGGTTGATACATCCTTGATGAGCCACCTTCCGTGACTGCACATATACAAGGCAGATCAATGATAAAACTTGTCATGAGTAGTTCTTCAAAAATACTCTAACAACAAGAGATTATTTCACTGGAAGAATATTGTATATATATGTAACTTGCCTGCAATACAGGACCTCCTGAGCCACGCTCTTCTTCGTCACTATCTTCATCACTATCATCATCACTGTCCATGTCAGAGCCTTCTGCTGATTTTTTAGGTACTAAATCACGCCTCTTTCCAGAAATGTTAGATAGCTTAAATATTTCAATGGAATTATCAGTTACTTTCTCCGCCTGCAAAGCAAGATATGAAAATCAAAATCCAAGGAGCATAGTATTGTGAAAATCCTGAATTTTGCAAATGATAATTGACTGAGATTTTTAAGGTAGCAAAAAGATAGTGAAGAAGCAAGGATTACACACAAGCTTAATGCTGGGAGATATAGTGATGTAGTAGAAACTCAATGACATTTAACTAAATAAGACAGATAACAAGTTACAATATTCACAGTGCCTCTGATTCCCTATAACTTGTTCAGGCACAGTATCTTATCCCATGGAAAAATCTATATATTGCACAATAACATTTCAGAGAAAGCACTTCTCGCGAAAAAAATAATATATTTTCCATTTTGTCTCTGAAACTACCATTTTATAATGAAGAAAAACGTTCGGCCGATAATAAATTAAGCAAGATAGTTGAAAAGAACATATAAATAGAGTGTGGATAGAAGAAAAATAAATGACATCCAAATGTTGAAATCTTTTAAAAAAGCTAAACATAGATTTTAAAGGGATAAATGAAAAGAAAATCAAGAGACACAAGTGATACAAAAAATTGGCAAGGTAACGGGCGTCATATTTCCTTCAACGCTAAGTGGAGCCTATATCACTTCGATTCAACATAATTCTTGTTTTCTTAGAAGTTCTCCTATACCCAACACTCTTATCACTAAACAAGACATGTGACTATACTAAGAATGTGATAAAGATATATAGAAATGAGTTAACACCACTGGTGACCGTGAGTTTGATCACCATTATCTCACATGCATTTCAATTTATCCTCCTATGTGTAGGGACTACATTGTGCGTGTGAGAGGGCAGTACACACGGTGACGACTTGTCACTGTCCGACCAAGAGACTCATTGGTAATAGAAACAGATAACACAAATACAAATAATAATAAATTCAGAACAGGTGTGGAAGCCAACCTGTGTTCCGCTGACAACATAAATAGTATGAGGAAACTCTGTCCGGATTAATCCAAGTGAATCACGAACGATATCAAAACTGCACAGTTAATCACAAAGTTAACTTAAGAAGTTTTCAGCATCTTTCACAAAGTATAAAAGTCACATAACTTGAGTCTTCACTAGTCGAACACACAACACTATGAAAAGAATTCAACGCCACAACAAAAAGTACATTACAGAAAATAAATATTGTAATCGAGGCCTGTGATGATGAGAAGTGAAGCAAAGGCACGCACCTAAACCACACAATGTACACCATATATAAAAAAAAAAAAATTGAAATAAAATTGTGCAACAGTTCTCTTTTTGAATTTTAATTATGAAGAACGTGTGAAGAAGTAGAAGATAGGAGCTATGGGGTAAAGAGAAGGTGTATTGTGTATAATAGAAAAATTAGGAGAATAAATTATAAATTATTAAAATGCATAGCTGCCTCACTTTGCTTCACAACATTTACTCTTTAGAATGTCAACCCCTAAGACGCTTAGTCTAGCGCCAGATGCACACTTTTTAAACTATGCTCTAGCCTCTAGTATCTCAAAGAATTCCGCCAATTGNAAAAAAAGGCACGCGTGTATGCATCACACGAGCATAAAACATGCAAAACTTTCAAGTCTTCTAATTGAAACGTACCAAAATACAGCCCTTCTAATTACTGAATTGCTGTCCCGTATCTAATTTCAATCCAAATTCTGAAAAGCTTTAACAAATAAATATTCCTTGCGCTACCCAAACGTAAAAGCAAGGAAAACATTTGTAGCAAACTCTCATCGTTTACAGCTTGATAGGATTAGTTTGTGATGTCACTTCATATAACAAAATACCAAGCTAGTCGTTTGAGCTCCCCCGACCATACAAACCTTCCCAGTCTACATGTATGCCAAATTGACAATATTACATTATAATCGACAGGACGACAGCTGACTCCAATCAAAAAACTAGAATGAAACAGAAAGTTCAATATCCCTTCATTCAACAACCAGTCCACCATCTCATATTCTCATGTAAGACCAAAATTCAAGCTTTTATAATCCACGATATTCAAAAGATTCAAATAACAATGCTCTTAGCACTACCAACAAATTTGAGCTTAAAAGGGGCGAGGAGAGGAAAAACAGGTAGCGTAAAGGAGTAGGGGTATCCAATTTCAATAAAAAAAACGCATCGTTTCAGAAAATATACAATTACCATTCACAGTGGCGGAATTAAGGGGGCTAACAGGGACGGTCGCACCTTGAGCAATGACAAATTTGACAATTTTAGTTATTAATTGCCAACTACTTTCAAGTTGTCATTGCATTACTAGTTCACCCAAAACTATAAATCCTTGTTCCGCCACTAACCCTTTAACAACCGAAATGCAACCCAAAGACACAACCTTTTTAAACGAATCCAATCAAATTACATAACCCAAATGAATACCATCAAAATTAAGCCCAAAAAAATGAAAAAAATGAATAAATAAATAACCTCAAGCAAGGCCAGCCTTCCTGAAAGGCATGAAGAGAATTATAAGCAGAAGTATCACAGTGAAGCTCTTCACCATCTTCCATACCATCCACACCAGGCTGCCATACTCTAGCCGGCGCCGAAACGCCTGTTGTTACTGCTGCTGCTGCAACTGATGAAGATGATGCTTCACCATTGTTGGAACTCTGAAAAACCCAGAAAATATACACCAATTTAAAGACCCGAGTAATTAAATTAAGTAAAATGAAATTGGGTTAATGAATTAAATAAGAAATAATCAAAAGGGAAGAAAGATTACCCTGTGACTGTTGTTTTTTCTGCGAGCTTTTTGACGGTTTTTAATGCTTCTAACCATTGTTGGTGAATTTGGGGATTGATTAATTAAGGTTGTGAGAATTAACAGTGACTGCTGTGGAGAAGAAAGGATGAATGAGGCAAAAGGGTTGCAAATTTCGGCCAAATTTGGGATTTTATGAGGTTTTGGGGCGGGTTTAATTTTCCGAGTGATGGGTTTGGTGGGGTTTAGGGTTTATACCATGCATGTCATCATGGCCTCGTGGGTGTTTTACGGGTTTATTCAACTTAGAAAAATCGTTTATTTTATATGTTAGGACGGTAAAACTCTCTCTCATTGAAGAGTTTAAACAATGATGCATTCTCAGGACTCAAATACGAAATTTCGTGGTTAAGTTAGAATAACCAATTACCAGTTAATTTAAGTGCTCAAAAAATGAGTTTTAATAACCTGTTTCAAACCGGTGAGAACGGTCTACCATTTTCTTAAAACCGGAGACCAGACCTAGGGTGACTGTCCAGTTTGGCCCAGTCCGGTTTGCCCGTCCTGGTGAGAACTTGAACAGCCCTAGTAATGTGGACCATATTTCACAAAAACTACAAATGAAAATATAACTATGTTACTTGGGATCCTTTGTAGGATACTCCTGAAATTTTCATTTCCATTTTCATTATTGTCATGGTCATCCTAAAATTTATCATTGTTTTCCATAAAAGGTACTGTATGTATAGATTTTTCTGGTCTTATAAGTTTGGCATAAGTCGGGACTTGGGAGTCTTTGAGACATTTGAATGGTTCCAAATTAGTCTTCTAGTGATGCCATTCATGAAAAAATGAAGCCACTGTATAGGATTCTTGGCTTTGACTTCACCCGTCTGCTCTGATGAAAGCTTTCCGAATTTATTACTTGGAATACATTTTTATACATTTAACTCATTACAGCTGAAAATTGCTTCAATTTACAACCCTTCTCATTGAACAGAAAACTACTTGAAGAAAATCATCTAGTATCCGCACAACCTTCAGAAAGAGATCCTCCCCCTTTGAAAGCACACCTCTTCGAGTACACGTAAATACAACTTTTCTACCCTTCACTTCCCTTGTCTTGTGAGGAGCACAAGTAAGCCAAAGCCTACCATGATTGCGATGTTTACTATCTGCAAACACAAGGGTAAATTGGTTTTTACATACCTCAGCCACAGTTTTATGTAGCAATCTTGTCGGACAACGACAACTAACTGACTAGCAAGAGACAAACCTGTCGAACCGGTCTTATATGAGGATTGTTGTCGGGTGTCTTAGGTCTTTCACCAGGCACAACTGGTCTCAATTCGACAGACCTCTCGTCATCTTCACCCGGCACAAAATCAGTATCTCTCAGCTGAAAGCCATGTAACCGAAGAATAACATTAGCATTGATAAAAGCCTAAAGTGTAAGAGACTGCTTATTCAAAAACTCATTTATCAAGCACTTGAATTTTGACAGTCTACAAGATGACCAAATGTAACATTTTTAGTTGTAGATCAACATTGAAGTTTTATAAGTTCAACTCTAGTTTATCATATAGCGTGTTTGTGTTCTGAGAGAATTGCTGCTAGTTCTTTTTTCTTTGGCGCAAAGGCAACCTCAAGGAGTATTTTTAATGCAAACGGGTGTTGAACCTTGATCATGCTTAACCAACAATCAAAAACTTTACCACCTAAGCTAACTGACATCGGCTTCGATCTTACTTGTTCTCAGCATATAACATTGTTCTCGACAAAACACGCATGATACAATTGCGAAGAAACCACCCATTTCCAGTTTTTGAGAATATAACGGAAGCAAACACTTGACTAAGGTTGGTTCTCAACTTCTAAGACTGACCTTTTCTTGCATGGTATCGCGACTGCAATAGGAAGAGCTGCCTTCAAGTAGAGCTACGAGGGGCCTATCATTACTTGGCACACACGAATGAATAATTTCTTCCACAAATATCCAACCAGGAGAACTACCGGATGAGGAATACTTGTTTCCACAAGACAGTTTAGATTTCACATTATATCCACGGGATTTCGAATGTTTGCTTCTCCAGGTCTTCTCTAAGACAGAAGAAGCGAAAGAAGTAGAAAATTGCTTTTTCATGAACGAATTAGCAGTAAAATGTCGTGGTAATCCTCGAGAAATCATCTTCCAAGAAAACTTACTGTGTTCAACATGCAACTTATTTGGTGATATTTTCTCCTTTACCATTTCCTCTTTAACAGGTTCTTCTTGAGAAACACTCTTCTCATTAGACATGTGCTCAATAGTTTGGGATTCCAATTCCGTGACTTGCTCAGGTTTCTGAACTAATATCTCCTGGGAGGGATCTACGTAGTCCTCAAGTTTCACTCTTTCTGCAAATATTTGCTCTGAAATAGGAGCAGGTAAGGTATCCAAATTGGGCAGAAAAGGTTTTTGAGTCATAGGAATCATCTTTTTTGGCACTTTCAAAGGAGTATCTCTCGTGGTAGTACTACATACTATCTCCTGAAAAGAATCGACATAATCCTCGATTTCCCCTTTTTCTGTAACCATTTGTTTTGAAATGGGAGCACCCATAAATTCTATATTGGGGAAAACTGGTTTGGCACTTGTAGACACCTCCCTCGGCGATCTCAAATGAATATCTGCTGTAACTTCCTCGTTTTCTATAGCTTTTTTCTCTGAAATAGGAGCAGGTTTAGCTCCTAATTTGGACAAAACTGGTTTAGCACTCACAGGAACTGTCTTCTTTGGCGCTTTTGAAGGACTATCTGTCGTGGTGATACTACTTAGTTGAGTTGTTGCCCTTGTTTTACTAGTTGCAGGCGGTGGTTCCTGCTTGTGAAGAACACTATTTTGGTATCTTGCTCTTAAGGCCTATGCATGAAAATAAACTACAATACTATTTGTATAATTCTTAAAAGCACGAAATACATACCATCACTGGACTACTTTCAAAGGCACGTATCATGTTCCTTACATTCATAGGCGTTTTATCCAACTGACTCCGCTGTTGTCCATCTTTGTCTTGAATTTCTTTCTTCACGCGTTGATAACCGGGAAGCTTATCTAGTGCCCCAGTTGATTTAGAAGTTGAGAATGCCTGTTTAAGGGGAAACTATAAGAAAAACATATGATTATATCACGTTTGCACCACAACAAAAATATTACCAACAAGCTTCACGCCTGTGGCGGATGACAGGCTAAAAGGGTCCGATATACACCATGTGTCAGAAACACATGACGCTGTTTCCAAATGGTTCATAATAAAATTGCGTTGACAATCGCATCAGCGGCCGACTATCAATTCACAATTCAAGTAGAATTTATTTAGGTTTTATAACATTAGATCAAAAAGGCAAACAAAACTGAGTCTAACTCCATTGGAATGAAATATGAGACGAAAGCATTCTACAGGAAAAAAAATATATGAAATGAAACCAAAAAAACCAGTATTACTTGCTTGTTCTGACCACGATGGACTTGGAACGGAACTATTGCACTGGAACTAGGAGGAAACTTGGGTTGTCTGCCAGCAGGATTCATGTTTACGCCCTGAACTTCTTGAGAGGTCGTCAACAAATCTCCACGAAAGGGAACTATCGCACTGGAACTATGAGGAAACTTAGGTTGTCTGCCAGCAGGATTCATTTTTCTGTTCTGAACTTGCTGGGAGGTCTTCAACAAATCTCCACGAGGTGCAGAACTGAGTTTAGTTTCAGATCAATTGGAAAAAAAGAACTTATATCAAGCAGTTCAATCTTCATATTTGAAAATTGAAATCTAACATTATTGGATTCCTATTAGATTTAAGATAAGGAGCATAAAGGATGCAGACCTACCACCAGAAGATACAGCTAGATCTGAACTGCTGTGACTCCTTTTCAGATGATCCTCCTGTTTCTTGCGCGCTGCAGATTCTCTCTACACACCCACACATGTTGAATTTATTGCTCAGCAATTTTCAGCTAATTTTTAAAATTTTAATAGAAACATCATCCTAAATTCCTAATGCCTGAATATTGGTTCCACAAGATGTGAAAGGGGCGGGATCTATGGGCCATTGCCCATGAAAACACAGAGGTTGATTCTTTATAATTCGCTGTGAAAACCGTATTCATAATTGCGCAGGTGACCAACTGCTTCCTCATGACATAATTATAGCACAAGTGCAAACCGTTTAATTCATTTTGCTTTATTCTATAGCATCCTTAAGTCAAAGATTTCATTGGATATGGAAAAGTTAATTCAAAAATACGAGTGTGTTATGCACTTATGCATCCATAGTGACAAACAATTTCTACATGATACACACTATCAGGCAATTCTCCTTTTACACTTCACATAGACCAAAGTTCGGAAACTAATAAAGCATACATTACCATGCTACGAATCCTTTTCTGTTCTTCTTCGGTAAGAATGAAATGAAGTCTCATACGCACATGTCCACCACCTTGAAGAGGAAATATATCATCCCAAGTACCTTTCTCAACAATTGACCTACTCTCTACACCTGCAACACAACTACACTTCCATAATTCATTTAGACTACTATTACGGCATTACCACTAGATTCCTAATCTTAACTTCAAATTCAAACTGTACAGGAATGACAAACCTGTATGAGCAATTTCATTCCCTTCAGAATCATGTATTGTCACACTTAAATTATCTCGCAGAGAGGCTAGTGCGCTGTTAGATTCGTAAGAGTATGAAAACACGTTACCAAAAATACCAACAAGAGACAATGGTGAAGATTCAATAATTAGTAGCAGAATATTACAATGAAGAATCGCCCTTCTCTTGTATATTGTAGGATTGCTTTCCCATAGAAACTGCATTGGTCCATTTTTATGACAAGTTAGAGACAACGAAGATAGAGAGGGACGGAATACAATGAAACATACGAAAAATATCCTCGTAGTACCCTTGATACCCATTGGTGAGGATTGTTGCAGACTAGGAAGATCCACCAACTCTAATACTGGAAAGAAAACAGAACAGGCAGAAAGTCATTAATCACTTCTGGACACGTATAGCTTGAAAGAGAATGACGAAATACGTCGAAATATTGAAAGAAGCACTTACTTGAAACCTGTATAGTTCCTGGCATTGAAGAGGAATGAATATGCTCTTCAGGATGTAGAAAGTTTATGACAATTAGTTTGCGTCACAAAACTCTGATGCGCATATTCAGCTTTTTAGTTGTTAGAACTTCAGGATTTTTGCCAAAAAAAAGTATTATAGAAATCAAGATAATATGGTTCAGCAGATTGGATGTGGATGGACAGAAAAGAAGGCATCTAAGGGAAAGGGTCCCACCTTGCATTCAATATGTTGAAATAAAATGACCTCAAATATCAATTAGGACAAATGTTATATTTGTCTCAATCATGACACCCCTGTTTTCTGAGGGACTTGCAGTTGTGAGAGAAAAATCTGCACTTTTGAGCCACCAACTTTACAATAAAGAGTCAAGGGACCGTGAACAAAAAACAATTTACATGTTCATGTTACTATACTAATATATTCCCATTATATAGTATCATCTGAATGATTTTTGGCACCCAATCCCTACTGCCTGGTATGCAACATCTGAAATCGAAGCATTTTTCGAGATTCGAGGACAACGAGAATCCTTGACAAGATTAATTTGGAAACAACATATGTTGTATTTTTTGTATTAAAAATATTACAAGAATGCAACTAATACAAAGGCACTAAAACAGAAATGAAACAATACAAAAGACCTCATGCTACATACAGGGCTTTTAATAGGGAAAGCTGCGTCCCCTTACCCAGCCACATGTGGGAGCTATTAAGGTACTCAAATAAGGATGGTGTTTAATAAGGAGGGGCCTACAAGGAGAGGAAAAGAAACCTTACCTCAGTGTGAATGTGTATTAAACCTAATCTACAATCGGAAGTTAGGCATAATACCCATGATCTAACACCTCATGCTACTCGGAGTTCAAGGGTTGACATTGCAAAGTTTAATTTGATGGTATTGTCAAGGCTTGAAGTTGGGCCGCAGAACTCCATCATGACGTATGTGTAAATGTTTTGAAGGATATTGTCCTCGCGTTTTTAGGCGATAGTAACTGTACGACAACCAAATCAGGCCGCAACAATCTATTCTGTAATCCGTGATCAAGATTAAAACCAATATATAATAACATGCCATTGAAATCTCAGTTGGAACAATTAAGAAATGTCTTCAGTCTAAGAAAGGCCGCAGATAGCATACCCAAATCAAAATTTTACTTGTGAGGTAAAGTCATTAACATAACCCCTCATAGATACAAAAAAGAACAACGGATATGAAAAAATACATTTGTTAAAATCAACTAACAGGTCAAACTCCAAAACTTTCCATTTCAAAATTCCACTAATCACGACGACAGTGGTATGTAATAAGGAGAAGATGCAAAGGACATTGGGTACAGATTGCTCATCAATTTATTTAGTTGATAATACACATTCACAGAGGACTTATGAATGGTAATTCTACTCACTAATGTTTTTCTTGATTTCTAAAATTGTAAAATTCATCCTTCTATCTCCCCTAGGAGTGTTGGCTCATAGTGGCTGAATGATAATCGGTTCACGCATATGCTGACAGAATAATGACTAGGAACTTCACTTGTACAATTGTACCTATTGAATGTTTGATAAGTGAGGAGAAAGTTACTTGGAGTTCACTATTTCTCTATTAGGTACTGACATTATGTCCCTGCTTTGTGTTTGCCACATCTTCCTGCTTCGCATTAACTCCATCGCTCTTCTTTGCATTAACCCCATCTCTCTTCTTTGCATTTGCCTTCTCTTTTGCTTTTCCCTCGTCTCTCTCCTTTGCTTTGGTCATTACGTAACCTGCAAAATAAAAGTAACGCAAGTCGTAAGGTCATTTTCTCAGAGGAAAATGGAAAATGATGGAATTAGATCGATTTACAGAGTATATTAAATTGTATCACAATTGTAGGTTATGTAATACTATATGAGCAAAGATTGTATCACAACTAAGGTTATGCAATGCTATTCGTGAAAGTTTCACACTTCCAAAGCAGCACTGCAGCAGAAACTACCACTTCTGATTCTAAACAATTCTCATAGATTCTGAAGTCATGTAACCTAACTGGAAATCTCAATCAACGATAATAGCATAATCTGTAGAAGTTAATTACGTGCACCAACATTTTCAGCAAGATTGAGACCCAATACCTTGACCTTCATAGTATTACAAAACAAGTCTCTAATACACAATCTGTGTTACTAAAGTCAGAATCCAAACTTCTGCAGGTTTTCTTTCCCAAAGAACAACTTATGAATTACCATCAACATTGAATTTTAAAGCCTTTTCTTTCCAAAAGAACAAATTATGAATTACTATCACAATCGAATGTCAAAGTGTATCAATAACTCCTATTATAACACAAATTAACACTTATATGCTATGTTACTCTGACTTAGCTGCAACTATCGGGTGTCGAATATATAGAAACCGTATCATATAATATTGTGTATAGTTTAGATATGATATGGTGTAAATATTTAGTTGCTATGTTTAAGGAGATCTTTTAGGAGGTAGTTTACTATATATTGAGATGTAACCTAGTTGTGAATAATAAGAAAAACTACTTCTCTTCTCTGCCTCTCACATTTTCATGGTATCGTGAGCTTGGTTATACATAAAAAAAAAAAAAAAAAAAAATGCCTGGAGATAATAGCAAACCGAAACACATTCCGTCAAATTCACCTCTATTCCTGCATCCATCAGACAATCCAAGTTTGAATCTCACCCAAATCGTTTTTAATGGCGACAATTATGACCTATGGGCCGCCGCCGTTAAAAATGGGTTAGA
>VHZZ01008280.1:26014-46075 GCA_009801015.1 Silene noctiflora
TTATTATATTACAATATCTTTTAATTATGGTAAAAAAATTCCGAAATTTTTTCCCTCAAATTCTTTCCAAATTTCCTATCAACAGTGAAATAATTCCCTTCCACCTTTTTTAACTTCATTGTTTACAAAAATTGAATTGCCACGTGTTAGAATTCTATTAGTGGTGTATGGAAGATTCCATACACTAAGTGTAACCGTATCATCTTCCATGCACCAACACCCAAAAACAAAACCAGAAGTACCTTCCCACCACTAACACTTTCATCCCCTCACACCTCTACCACCCTCCCCGCCACCTATTTCCAATCAATCACTAACCTGTCAAGTGTTAATACCCTCGCAGCTCACTACTAATYTGTCAATGATGAAAAAGAGGTATGGAGTTTTTTATTTTACAATTGACAATTAAATTTGTATCATAATTCATAATGTTTAATTAAATAGTGCAATTTACCTTGATACATCAACATCTACTATATATGTACAACAACTTAGCTTAKTTGAGATAATATATTAAGATTTTYGATTATTCTAACCAAGATACATAGATTATTATACTTTATATACACCAATTTTGCAGCTAAGTAATGTGTCAACATCTTTCACAAAATTAAARAAWTTTYATTTAAGTGTTAGCTTACACAATATGCCTCAAACGCACCCGTGATTTTCACGGTGAAAAAAAACTAGTTTATCTTAATTAAATAGCATTCCTTATCTTAATTTTAATACAACCAATTAAAAAACCTTAGTAGTTTACAAAAGCAGTAGCCAATGATATCGCTCGAAAAGTTCCTCTTTTGATTAAATAAGACAAATATTTAACACCTAAATTAACAAACTACTAACTTAAGATATGTTTCATAGGATGGAACTTGATCACCATAATTACCTATCAAATCATGTAGTTCAACACTAACTCCTTCCATATCTTTGCTCAACATTAGATCTATAATTAAATCAAAAACACTCGGAGAAAACATAAAACTTGTTTAAGTAAGAGGGCCGGCCGATGGGGACATTAACGCCTATTACCTATCAAATCAGTAGACGTACGTTTGAAACACACCAAACCTGTAAACTCAAATTCATAGTTTAAGGCACTCCCATAAAATTAAGAATCCAGTCAACTCAAATACACAGTTTTCGATCTTATTAACCAAATATCCATGCTTCAGTAACAGTCTATATTCGAAAAGTAAAGAAGCCTACTGGTCTTGCCCACTCATTTTTCTCCTCCTGAAGGTTGGGGCAAATTTAGCCTTGAAGACCGATAATACCTGCACAGATGAGAACACGTTAATGATGCCCATGAGAAACGGTCAAGGAGATTCACAATGACAGGGCGTAAGAAAAACAGAACCAGATTAAGAGCAGCTTACCGCAAGCAATTCTTCCACCAGCATTACCGGTGGACTTGCTGAGCTCATGGCCCCCTGTAATATATATACAAAACAAAGGCATTTAGGATTCACATGTAAACAAGATAATTAATAGTATGATGTACCACTTGAGATGTTTAGTTGTACCAGCCTATTGCCCCGGCTAGTTACGTTAACAACTAAAAATGTCATGCGAACTAAGTCCCTTTTAACTGAGTTGCAGTGTGTTTTAGACTTTAGCAACGGTGATGTAAGTTTGTTTCAGCAAATTCAACGAAAAACTAAGGAAATGCTAGCACAAAGACAGCATGGATTAGAATTTAGAACCACATTGTAACGATAGTAGTATAAAAAAAATTACCCCTTCCAAGATCATCGGGATCAGCATGGACAACAACAGCCCTTCCCACAATGGAGTGTGGTCCAKAAAGAGGAATCTGAAAAATAAACACCAGCAAATATGGCAAATTAAGCACATCACTTCCTTGTGCAAAGATACACCACATAACAGACACAGAATGTGAATGGTCGACAAAATAAAGAGAGAAGAAATTACCTGACAGTCTGATTGTGAAGGTTGCGGTACCTACGCATACATGAAAGTGTAAGAGATAATATTATTCAAGTAATATACTGTAACCTATGTATAACGTATGTCACGTAAGTCCTAATACATTGATTTAATTATGAAACATCCATGAAGTCAATGTGAGAGATCACAATGTGAGGACGTACAAACAATCAAGGAATAAGTATATCCTTCACATTTATCTTAAATCTTAAAACAAAGCAAGCATACATTTTACCCATACCTGTGTCCAGATATAGACCAAAAAGGGCACCCATAAATCCACAGGGTGGATGTACGGGGACAAGGAGAAACTGCACTAATACCCCCAGTTGTGGGCCCCAGTTTCAGAATTTTGCAGTACAGCTAAGAGGGTACTTTGGGTATAACGCCCACATTTCCCGTGTATTGGTTGATTAGTCCCGTGAAAATGTGCATACCCAAAAGTAAGATAACACTCATAGCACAGTGGCCAAACACTTGTAACCATACCCATGTCCAGATATAGACCAAGAAGTAAAATAACAATCATAGCACAGTGGCCAAACACTTGTAACCAACTTCTACCAGATACGTGCAATCTTAGTACTAGGAACACAACTAGGCAAGTACACAGCCAACATACATCAGAGGGGAAGTAGAACCACAAGACGCATTGTTTGAAGAAAAAACCCATAATATGCAAATGTCAATATAAAAATCAACATGAAATAGCATGTGTAATAACATTAAAAGCTAGAGAAAAGTTAAAAGGGGTGCCACATTTGCTTGACCTACTTAACAGACATAAGACAAGTCGACCGGAATCATCTCCTACACCTTTTGAGGTATGAATGATTGCTACCATCACAATGAGAAAAAAAGGGAATAGCATACCATCATCCCCAGCTGTGATGTTTCCAAGGTCACCAGCATGGCGAACTTCATCTTCTGGAGCACCATGCTCTTTCCCGGCAGGGTTAAAGTGTGGTCCTGTAGAAAAAAGAAGTTGATTAGGAAATACTGAACTCAAGAACAATCTTCATTTTACAGCACAATAAAATTAGGGTACAAAGATCTTGATCAATACCAGTAGACATGCATCCGTTTGTGGTGTCACCAAGGGCATGAACATGGAATCCATGAAGACCAGGTTTGAGACCCGAGATATTTCCAGTCACAGTTGTTGGACCTAAAAAAAAAAGTACACAATCAGCTCAAAATAACTACTATACCCAAATGCCTCAACAGCTCCTGCCAATGACAAACTAAAAGGGTCTGATCCCTAATGTACCCAGCCATAAAGACCCCTTTGTCGACAACAATGAGATGTGTCCAACTAACCCATAATGAGAATCTACAAAACGAATACATTGATACTGTCACCAGTCAGAAAGAAAACTGAAATTACCATCTCCTTCTTGAGTGAAGTGGACAGTTCCTTTGACACCCTCGCTGCTGTTCAAAACGACGACAGCCTTTCCCATTTTATGTGTATTCTGGAAAAAGGACACTAGTCAGTTCACTGGCATCACCAAATTACACAGGAATAGTGAACCCCTTCCATAAAAAAATATAAAAAAATACATAAAACACAACACATGGAATTAGGACACTCACATCCCCTCCACAATACATTTCAAATTCCTCAAGCTATCATGATTTTAAAAGAAAACGCACTTTGCGAGTTTGCGCTAATCATAAATACAATACTAGCGGTTACATTTATGTTACTTTGACACCTCATAAAAATCGAGTGTTATGCGGCAGCCATGACTTCGGTTAGCACTTCATTCTAGGCAAAGAACACTGACACTTTCTTTTTTACTCCCTCCGTCCCAGTCATTTGTTTACCTTTGGTTTTGACACAATTATTAAGGAGATGGGAGGGGACCACTTGTGGTGTTATTGAATGACAAGCGGATTATAATGGGTATGGATGATCAAATCATACATAAAAAACACTCCTAATATAGAAAGGTAAACAAATAAACGAGACATCCCAAAATGGAAAAGGTAAACAAATGACCGGGACTGAGGAGTACAAATAGCGATTGCTGACACAAGCAGGCTAGCAGCATCGGAGTAACATAGCTTTACATTATACTTAAAACTCTCCAAAATAATCACTCTTTGTTGTTTAAAAGTCGCAAAAATGTTCCGTTTGCAGGCATGATTATCATCATCCGGTAATGAAATATCAATTTACACAACATAGAATTTCAAAATGAATTAATCGTGTAGAAAACACGCGAATATCTCAATCTCAGTCGTATAGATAATCTTATCGGGAGACCTCTCTTTCCTTTCTGTTAGATGCTAGTGTTTGGCTCATGTTATCTTAATCCGTGACGAGACGATCTCTCAGAAGACTTACTCCAAACAATTAATACGACGAATCATATAGAACAACACACAAATCAAGAAATCAAACAACATAAAAAAATACACTGATCGAACAGCTAATCGTAACCCCTAGATAATCAATTCAATCAGAAATGAAAAATCAGCAAAATAAAAATAAAAAACAAGACGAATCAATGCTAGTAAGATGAAAGAATCTGGAGAAATTAAGCGCATAAACCCTAATTAAAAAGAAAAATACGAATCGGAAGCGAAAGAGGGATGATCGTACCTCAGGATACCCCTAAAAGTCTAGAGAGAGAAGTGATAGTGAGAGAGGGAGAGTGTAGGTAGTTGGTTTGCACTTTGCAAGGTGATGATGAGAAAATGGTGGTTGTTGACGGGTGAGCTCTTTTTAAGTGTGTGGCTTGGTCGTTGGTTGTTTATTTTCACCTACCACCCGTTTATGGAGTCGGGTTGGATTGAATCGGATCGGATTGGATGTGAATTAATAGGAACAAGAAGCTTTGTGCATCCAAGTTCCAACTTGTCTAAGGTCTAATGAGACCGGGGACGGTGGAATGAGATACAAGTTTTTTTTACTCTCGGAATTACATTAACCTGATTTTTGAATAATAGAATCGGAATTGATTGGCAATTGTATTGTACCCAATCTGAATTGACCCGAATATTTCGACTCGACTCAGATAAATTGGATATGATTAATTACAAAAAACAAAAAATTTTAAAGTGAATGATTTAATAATAGTACAGCCGAAAAGTGGCACACAAAGAATGACTCGACTCAAACCCGATTTGAGCGTCATTTCCCAGGTCTGCATGGAATTCAACTCTATCTACATCACCTAATGGAATTCATTAAACTTGCGCACAAGAGATACGACTGATGTAAGTACGTCATTGAAAAAAAAAAGTGCATCCGAAAAACAGCGTTTGTTTGAAGCTACCCCGTATTAGTTTCGTACAAATGTAATCTAAACGTGGAGCTGTTGATGATCTCATTCGACAAGTCTTGCAAGCTGAGCATAATTGATCTCATTCGCACAATATTCAAGTATTCTCTTCTTTCTCATATGCAGTTGTGCAGGTTAAAAGCTTTGTACCACGAATTAACCGAATTATAACAAGTGCACTACTATTCTGTTCTTACTTCTTACATATACTAAAAGTCGAAGCTATTTGTATAGTTGTATTGAGCATCAATAAGTATTGTTAGTTGTATTTGGGTGAGGAGTTGACTCTAACAAGGCTATCTGGGTTCACATAACATTTGATAATGTTGAAACTTAGGACCATCACTTAGAAAAGCATGTCCCAAAACTCAAAAGTCTGTTTGTCTTCTACTTTGAGTGTCATGTTCAGTCCATCGCCGGGTTTCTTCCCATAACTGCGTTTCTAATCCCAACTTCCTGAGCTCCAGTAGGCCTCGCTCAACTGCACATCAGTGACAAATTCAAGCACAAAATTGGTTTGCATATTATTAAGGGAAAATTCCTCAAGGAGAAGCATAAAGTAACTCCAAAAATGATCGGGTATGTTATTCAGGTTCAAGCACAGGTACACATCCAAGAGTTTAGGCTTGTTAATAGTTCAAATGTTGAGACACCACTATTCTGTCCCAACAATGCTGTGGTGCGAAAGCATCGGAGGGAGGGAGGGAGTGGGGTGAACCAGATTAGATACTGTGGTAGTCCATGCCCTAAATGATGAGTGTATTCACAATTTCACCCTCAGTCTAAATGAGGATAACAGTATGGGGGAACATTTTCAAAACAAAATGTTTAGCTAAAAGAATGAAACTTTTAGAATTATTTAAGCAAAGTAGAGAGAGAACTGAAGCATGATGCTTAAAATCTTCGGGAAAAAAAAAATCATATTATATGATTCGTATAATAGTCTTTTCCTCTACGTTGCCTCCCTTTTCTCACCGCTTGGAAAAGTGACTGAGCCCCATAAGTAACAAAGATGACAATTGATAAGCAATATTAAGGGACAGTTGGGATTGTGTTGAGTAAGACGTGTAAGAGGGCAATAAAAAGATACCGTCAACAGCATCATGAGAGGTAGTTGCTCGTGCACTATGACTGATCCAAAAGCGCAGGCGCTCTTCTGCAATGTCTTGTTCAACACCATGGTTTCTAGCTCGTCTCCAGAAATAAATAAGCCAAGCCTGACAGCATACAAACAAGAAATGATCAGATCACTCATTTCTCAACAGTTTTTCAGAAAACACGGCATTTACAGGTTATAAATCTTAGGTTCGTGGATAAATCAGAGGTTTATTGGGAATCGTCCTTTGAAAACAAGGGTGACCCCTATTACACATTCAGTTATCGGAAGATGTTACATCCTGTCTTAAACAAGCATCACCCAAAAGTCGAAGCAGCACATGAAGTGACTATAATAAATCAGGAGTCAATAGATCTTGTATATTTGATTTTTTTTTTTTTTGAAGAAAACTGTATACTTGATATCTAAGCGTACTAACTGAAAACGTCAGATGTCTAATACTAGAAATACATCTACCAAGAGAAGGATAACCATCCACAAAAAAAAACACTTTTGAGATTAGTCGTCGAAATTTGATGCTTAAAATGTTTTAAGAAAAATTAGAAACATTGGCAACGCAAAAGAAAAAAAAAAACTGTTTATATCCTTGTTAATGCCAAAAAAAAATGCCTTTCATCAACAAGCTGTTATATGGCATATACTAACCTAATAACAGTATAATCAAGGATTCAAGGCCATGCCTTTGGCTGGCGCCTGACAGTGCGGAAGTGACCGCGGTGTTGTAATATTCTACACTAATTTTTCCAGATTTGCTAATAAGCTATAAACAAAGTAGCACAGGGGACATGACAGAGTCAAAAGCCAAACAGTTGAAACAAAATGCAAAACAGCCTGGAAAAAGGCAGCCTGTGAAATTTGTGGTAAAAGAATTGTCCTACCTGCTTAAACTGTACATCTTCAGCCTCCTCTTGGCTCAGTTCTGAAAATGCAAAATTTTGTTACTTTAAAAAGTTGGATATGAAGACTGAAGAAGCAACTTCACAATTTCAACCATGCGTCACAGTAGCCTGTTTTGTCAACGAGGCTAACACGGACGCATTTAAACTACAGAATTGGTTGTCTATTAAAAACTCATGATAACACTTTGCAACAATCATGCCGTGTATGGAATGCAATCCGCAAATCTACAGCTACTGGCCTACTGCCAACCAATTTCCTTTTCTAAAGAAAATCCCTAAATAGGTAACAAAATTGATTAAGCCAGATGAGAACCGAAGAAAGAAACAAAGATCCACAACCATACACTCCAACAAATCAGCATTGGGCGGTTGATTCTTGAGACCAATCTAAGATAATAAAATAAAATAAAATAAACACCATAAAAGGCAGTAACACACTAGACAAGGAAAACCGTCAACAAAACACACCCGAAGATATCGAACATAAATTATGCGCGCAATTTACTCCAGTCTACATAACACCATAAAAGTAAGAAACATTTTAAATACGTAGAAGCAAGGGGCACAAGGTTCCTGAAGTCCTGAACTACAAAGGTTGACTTGAAATTACAAAGTTTGCATCCCACATATGAACCTAAACAACTTCATAAGCTCATTATGGAACCATTGGAACTCATTATAAAAACATAATGTTGGTTTGAAAAAATCATACTATCACACTAACGAATTTTCCTTTTCAGTTCTTGATAAACATTGCGACCATAGTCATGATACTGAAATAGCTATGCAAACTATTCATGATGCATCCTCTGGGACTCACATGTTTCTCATCTGGGCTATAAATTTTCATGGCTAAAGGGAAACAGTTGGTCTTGCTTCAGACGGGACATTTTGGTCTGAATCAATAAGACGGGATTTGGTGACCATTTTACAGCCAAATGTGACCACTATTGAAAAACAAGTTACCATAAGTTGTAACACTGACTGTACCATTATAGTTACATTTAACCATAAAATGGTCAGATATGCCCGTCTGAAGCTTTAGACGAAAAGTGGCCATCTGAAACAAGAATTTGTGAAAGGGAAAATGCTGAGAAAGACCTAGCTAGTGTACTTTATAAACAGTGACTTGCTATCACATAATATGAGAAAGAAGTGACTAGGGGTTCTAGGAGGAAATGGAGCTTACCAAAAGACTCTACATATTTTTGACTAGGAGATCGCAAGTCCTCTGCAAAAGGTTCGAAAAGTAATTAATGAAAAAGATCAGAAATATGATACAATGAAACATCCTACAAGGGACACATTTAAGGAAAATTGCCAATTGATTAACCCAACATGTACGGGGTAAAACAATATAATTACTGAAGAATTTCAGAAATATGTCACATGAGAAATTCATATATATCAAATAACATTCAATCTATTGAGAACTCCACTTGTATTTGTAAGGGTGGGGGTGTATGTATTCCTATCAGTCATGTAAATTTCATAAAAGAATACACCATAAGAAGTTAGCCAGCAGTGAGTCAGCAGTAGGTCATGAAGTTTGATTTTAATGTTATCTTTATACTACTTAGATAACATTCGAATCAAAAGAATTGAAAGCAAATTTTCAGCATAAAAGAAAAATCAATCACTTTATTTATCCCAGAGTATCTGCTTGCAGCACATGCCCAAATACATCTGCAGTTCAGTTATATAAGCAGCATCTGGTATCAGCAAGTCGTGACACTTTGGTTCACATTGAAAAACTTCTGTTATGCATCTTAACATCATGCTTAGAGTGATGCAATTTAAGTTGGAAGAGTATTGCCTTTAATCTAGGCCAACTTTGAGCCAAAGGAGACAGCTCCTTATTATCTACTATAGTACACAGCACATTATTAAAAATCGGAAAACAGACCATCCAAATTTTTTGTTGAAATGTATATATCCTAGATGTGCACGAACATTCATTGTTACGTGGAGAAATAAATTGTCTGTGTATGGGTGTGTTTCATGCATTTGCTAATGGTGGCAACTAGAACAAAGCATAGTTCCAAATTACATTTAGATAGGCTAGAATGTTTGCTAATTGTTAACGAAGCTTAATTAACTCTGTTCACAAACATGCTAAAAGCACGAAAGGACATGAGCACCGAATTATGAGAACCTGTCATAGAAGGTTTCAGCGCACTTCTCCGTCTTTGTTGAGCCATGGCAAGCCTAACAGCATCTTCCACCTTCAAGAGAGCAATTTATCATTTTGATGTTAAAACTACAACTAATATTTAGGAAAATAGTAGAATTATGCACTTTTAGTAGCATTTCCCCTATAGATAGAAAGAGCGATCTATCCTTGCGTCTTTGAGAGGCTTCAGGGACTCTTATTCTAGACAGTCTAATAATCTCAAAATCAGAATAACAGATGACAGCTTAATTCAAGGGTAGTCAACTGTTGAAATCATACTCAGGGTATGGCATCATTTCAAATATAGAAAGACTTAGTAGCTTCCCAGGACACTCATCCCGCCATTCTGCGGTAAAGTTCACAAAATGTATTACTACCATGTCCCCTAACTATTTACCTTCCATAACCTGAGTCAGAGTTAAAATTATACAGCTGTATAAATTGTAGCTACACAAACATAAACTATTGTCATAATCAGAGAAATGTTCCCAAAAGTTCCATGATAAAAATCATCACACTTATTCAAATGTTTCCTACACCAACACAGGACATATTTATCAGAAAAAGAATAAATGGAAGTACAGAAGGTCTGCGAAGTTTCAGATCTTTACTCAGAAAGAACATTATATAAGTATTCAGGGCATTAATCATAAATCCTGTTTCCAGTGACAGATAATAAAAGAGGTGAAAGATAAAAAAAAAATAAAGTCTTCAGGAATCAGGATGATACTGTTTTCTGTTTTTTGAAAGATCAGGGATGAGATTGTCGACTCTCTTGTAATTGGTAGGAGCAGAGGACCAGAAATTCATAAGACATAATGGGCAAAAATGATTTATGCCGACGACGGTAACGAGGTCTGACAATTAAATCTTTTACCGGTCAAATGTAATTACAAATATCACAATCTCGCTAATAGCCTGTTCTATTTGTTTCTACTTTGCTCTTCGAAGTTCTAATCTTCCTCAAACTTCTAACTTTTCATAATTTATATGGGTTTGTGCAGTTGTTGTTCCTTAAATTTTCCAATATTTTAAGGTGATAAACTTCCCAAAACTTTTTTACCTTAATATGAAATCATATAGGGTTAAAAAAACAAGCTTCTACAATCATTGACCCCCACCCCTGGAAAATGCAGCAAACTAAGACCAGACACAGACAATGGAATATCACCAATTCACTATTTCGTTGAGTCTTTCAAAAGGTCCTATTTGCAATGTCCGAGATTGCTAAGTTCCGCTCCACATCAATACCTAAATGTCATCAGATAAAATTATGGTCTAGAATACATAATGTTGGCATAAATATTCCCACTCCGAATAGTTGGTTGACAATAATAAGTGGATGGATAAGTCGAGTTTTCGCCAGAAAAGACCTCGATCATTGGTGTTGCACTTTTCCGATCAGGAATTACTCTTAAAAAGGATAGTGAATCTAGGTTGCAGCTCTACAACCCAAAAACAATGAAATTATACATGCATAAAGAGAGAACGCATAGTGAGAAAGAATACAGAAGGAAAAGAACACGGCAGCAACCTTAAGCACTGCAAGTTCCCTTAAACCTTTCTCTACTATAAGCATGCTCTCTGCACTGCCCTCTCCTGAAAAGTCACTGGTATCACGGGCCTTTTCCATATTGTCTTGATCATCATTCACTGCACATAAGAGACAGTGGATCACCATGAATGAATTATGGAAAGTACATAAAAAACAGAGATACAGAAAAAGTGCATTTGTAGAGATCAGCTGACAATTGCTATTATTTTCTAGCAACAAACGACAACAACATAGTTTGAATCCCAAAATGATAAAGGCTTATTTTCTTGCAATCAACTAAAAGATAACAGGAAAGATATAGAGTAAGGGTGTGTTTGGATTGAGGAATTTGGAGGGAAAAGAAAGGGAGGGGGAGTAGGGGATTTAAAATCTCTTGTTTGGATAGCAAATAAGGGTGGGGAAAATGGAGGAGGAGAGATTTGGAGGGATCCATTTTACCTCCTCCAAGGCAAATCAAAATCTCTCCACAAGAGGCAAGATTTGGAAGGAAATTGTATCCAAACACCCACATCCCATTTGCCCTCTTCTTTCCTTACCTCCCTTTTCTCTTCCCTCCTTCCCCCTTCCCTCCCTTTCCCTCCACTTTTGCTTTCCAAACACACCCTAAAAGACAAAAGATATATGTAAGATATTGATGAGAAATTTCGAGGATGACAAATATTCTGCACTTAATACAAGTACAAATAGGCATTATACTTGTAAAATCGATTTAGAGTTACAAGCTAATGTTATGGAGTTAGGTAGGTAAAAAGCTCTCAAGAAGATTATGGGAACGAACTCCTAACTCGGTTCCCCAAAATATTGTTAATTCCACCATTCCGATTTTTACTAAATATCCATGTTTGTGTCTTTTGGGTCCATTACACACTCATTGCCAAACTTCCAACAAGAGCTAGTGAACCCCAGTCCCCAGCAAGTCCATTCGTGTGTCTTTTGACCACCTGACCCGACAATCTGGATTCATCGGTGTTTACTACTTCATTATGGAAAGCAAAGTCAAGGAGGGAGGAAACTTTGGTGTTGTCTAGGATTGTTTCACTGTCATCATCTTAATATTTCTCATAAATTTATTTCAGAAATTTAGTTCTCTTTCTTCAATTGGACAAAAAGTAATACTGCTTCTCATAACTCATACTTCATATAACACACAATGTCATTAACATGTTAACTAAACCTGATTTGTTCACTTAGTAAAATGCTTCCACTTAAATCTACAGTTAGCTCCAGGAATATAAAAAAGTACAAGAGGTTCCAAAAACAAAAAATGACAGCCAATGTATGAAGGGCCAAAAGAGCACAATCAAAAGGACAACAGCAAATTAGGGCTGAAGCCTCCAATCAGAAAAAATTACTTTTATCACATTTGCAGTATGCACCTGAATGTTTGTCTTCCTTTGCTTTCTGCCCCGCCTCGATAACAATTTCAACAGGAAGTGGAGCAAAAGATGACCAGTATTCATGCTTAGCTCCAGCAATATCCGGATATATACCTATACAATAAGACACAAAATAATCAGAAATATAACCTAAATTCATTTTCACTTAAATATTAGGAGCATCCATGAGAGAAATAATCTCAGTAGGTTAGTACAGTAGACAATCAGTTTCCGGTGGTTTGAAGGGCATATTTCACATAGATTATACAAAGTTCATATTACACGAAAATTTTAACATGGTCTATTAAGAACAATGAATACAATTGTACGAAGGATTAAAAGTTAAATGAAGCCCTTAATTCAATACACAACATCGCCTACTGTCTCCTAGAAAACTAGGAAGTTAAGCCTGATGTCAACATAATCTATTACATGGTACACCCAAAAGAATAACATTACCGTATCGAACACATAACCCCCAGTATCGAGCTAGCCAGCACCTCTTAAGTACCACCTCCTCCTGTTAAAACACTGCAAACCATGTTTACAGATAATTGAAACATATAAAGCAAAAGGAAAGAGGGTTAAGCTGAAATCAAACCATTTCTTCTTGAGTCAGGATTAATCTCTGAACCATTGACCGAAGAGATCTTAATTCAGACTCAGTCTCCTGAAGTTGGTCCAATGCAGAAGTTGCCTCATCCCTAGCAGCCTACTCCCAAGTAAATGTGTATTCATTATGAATTAAAAAATAAAAGCAGTGTACAAGAAAGTGAAACTGTAATACCTCAGCTTCCATTCTGAGTGTTGCAATCTCACCCATTGTGCCGCCATGTGTTTGTGAAGCAACCCTTAACGCAGCCTGCAGAGATAAAAGTGGTGGATGATGAAAAATATCAGGTAAGCTAGGGCAGGATCTTGATATGAAATAAATACTGGCACGAGGCCGTACCCAGTTGATGTATCAAGGTTTCGAAGTTCACAGCAACCTCATTTTGAGGCCGTATTGGCCAGATTTATAGCGCAATGACGGAATCAAGCCGGGACGATCGATTTTGGATCAAATCTAAGACTGAAATTAAATACCGTAGAACACTCCTAAGGTTGCTTTTGTAGGGATCAATGAAAGCAGGAATATTCTTAGGTCATAATCAAGCCCGCCTATCTCATTTGGTCAGTGAAATGCAAGCTTCACCCCTCCTTTACCCTTAGAATAATATAATAGATCCACAAACTTGCTCACTAGTTACCGCAACCTTAAACCACAGATTCACTAGCATTACAAAGCATTCTTCCCATATTTCATAGTTGTGCTTATTAGTCCTATATGCATCAACAGATAGCATATATCCTATGCAGTAGTTCATAGCCCTTTTGTCACAGAAACATAAAAAATAAAAACTATCTAACCAGAGAAAATGTATTAACTGAATGGCGTGAACTGCCTCAAAAAGTAGTGCATAATGACGATTATCAAAAATTTACGAAAAATTTACGAGGACACACAAGATTTTTTGAGTTCGGCTGGCTGAACCTCCCTTTTGTCTACTTAAGGAGAAGTGTCATATTGGTAAAGGTCGGCTACTCCATACCCATATGCTTGGGTGTTGTGTATAACACCAGTAAGACCCTGAAGATAAAACGTTGAAGCATCAAAGTCCAGCAGCGAAATCGCCCAAGAAGGTATATGTGCACTAAACTATGTACACTTCCTACAATCAAGCCAAATGAGTAGTCCGGCACTCCAGAATAGTAATAATACAGTATAGTTAGGGTTTCATTCACACATTTCTTACTCCTATAAACATGTACACAAATTCGCAAATAAAATAATCGAGCCGAACAATTTGTGCATTGTGCACATAGATTGGCAGGGAAATTTTGATGTTAAATGGAACTCCAATGATATTGCAATGCTTGAACTCTTGAAGTAATAATATACCTCTCTTTGCTGCAACACTGCCTCTTTCCTGGTAAGAGAACATATACATATCACTTAATGAAGCAAAATAAAGGAACTAGGTGGAAGGAATAACCCAAAATGGTGCTTACCTGTTTAAAAGTCGAGCTTCCATTGACACGCCTTCTCCAAGATTAGCAACCTGAAAGTAAAGTATCCAAAGCCAAATAAATGAATTTGAGATTCGCTGTTTCTAATTGACAGATGTTCAAAAGGGCAGCTAAATGGCCTGATGTCCTGATATAACAAAAAGAGCAAGTACAGAACGGTAATATGAGAACTCCAATTTAGCACTCTCTGATCAAAGAATAAGAGTCATTGGCTTCATTATATTTATTATTAAATGTGGAACTATTTATTATGCTCTTATGCTATGTTACTCCGACACTTCTAATTACGCATACCCGTGTCCGACACTCGACATCTTGACATGGGTATGACACTTCGACACCTCATTTTTAAACCAAAATATGCATCTTTTTCATAAAAATAACCGGGTACGACACTTGGACACTTACCCGTGTCGGAAACTTCTAAACTGAGTAACATAGCTCTTATGTAGTTGAAAATAATTATATCTAATCAATTATCACAATATGCTCAGTCGACTATTATAATTATTCCTATTACGCTCCCTCACTCAAATGCTCATGGGGTTTGAAGAGTGGTTAGTGCACATGCTCCTCCGTACCATGTGCTAAATTCTACCTCGTGAGTTATTGAGGAATTATTGAGGTTGCGAGGATTCGAACCCATGACCTTTTGGTCACGCTGGCTCTGATACCATGATAGATGAACCAACTCAACCAAATCTGCTCAGTCGACAATGATAGATGAACCATCTCAACCAAAACCTTAAGGTGATGGTTGAGGCCCAACTATTATAATTATTCCTATTATGGAATCTACACAATTACATATATGCTTAAGCATTTAATGTTCATAATTAAGAGCAATCTACACAATTCATATACAATTACACACCCAAAGCCAATATATTCATCAACGATAGCTTACTTGTCTTTCAAGCTGCTTGGCTCTTGCTTCAGTCTCTTGAAGACGTTCCTCTGCAAGCCGAAGCTGAAGGGACATGTATCAAATATTGCAAAAAAAAAAAAAAAAAAAAAAAAAGAAGAGTCCCCATGCCTGACGATCACTTCAGCATAAAACCCACATGAAGTTGCTTATAAAAAATAAAAGTATATATTTTGTGCTTGCTTTACAAAATAAATAAAAATGTAAAGTACATCTAACATGCTAGTTTTAAGGTGTTAAATAAATTCTTCAGTCTAATGAGAGAGTTAAAGTGTGCTTCAAGATTGATCGGCAAAGAAAAACACATTGAGGTGTTCTCCTTCACAGGTCCCATACTCCCGTTTTTAGCATGATGAATGCCATGGGCGGACCCAAGGGGGGGCCCGGAGGGGCAGGTGCTCCCCATGAAGTTTCGGGAATAAATTTTTATAAGTATCTATAAAAGGCACTAAGATATCATACCATAGTTATAGAAGTATGTAGTTTTGTCCATGAGGTAGAGAGTTCGATTCTTGGTAGCTGCATATATATTAATGCTTTGTTTTTGGGCCTCACTTAACCCATGTAATTTGTTAGCTATTTATTTGCTTGATATAAGATTTGAACCCTTGGCCTTTAAATCACTTGTCAAGTCCCAACTCCCAAACCATTGAACAACTTACATTTGTTGTTAAATTAAGTACTAAAGTGTATTATATTCTATAAAAGAGAGATTATTTTTATATATAATTAGAATTTAAAGTATTTTGGAGAAAACATTATTTTTTGAAAAAAGGTATCTTTAGGACCAATTATTTTTTCATTCTTTTACTTGTATAATAACTAATTTAGGAAAAAACTTCAAAATATAAAAATGTTGTCTTAGATGCGCTTAGATAACACGGCAAAAAAATTTCAGTGCCCCCTAGCACTAAATTTCTGGGTCCGCCACTGATGAATCCTGACTCAAATTAAGGCGAAAACTAAAACATCACTACGATGAAAGCCCAAAACGTGAAACGAACCATGATATCTAGCGTCAAATTCCAAAAATGACAAAAAAACAAAAATCGGATAATTATTTTCACGCACCTTATCAAGAAGATCATCATTTTCCTCTTGTAACATGTCAACCTGCAAAAAAAGGTTTTCAAAAGCGGTTAATACAATAGGAGTACTCGAGTACACAGAATTTGACTGTGACATCAAACTGTAACACATCTCCGTGCAGATAAAATATTCAGTTTTTGTGGACCTAACAGGTGATAATTCTGAACTACAGCGAAAATAGAGGCATAATATTATCAATTGTTTCTACTAGTTTGATATTGTCACGCGAAAGAGTAATATATCAGATCATTACCACCTAAAACAGATAAAAATTATACCTCATCTTGTAAGGCTGTAGAAGAAACTTGACTGGTAGGTTCTTTAGACTCTCTTATTCTCATACTCCCCATATCCAGTGACATCCTGTTACACAAAAGGGTTACAGCACTTAAGGTACAAATGTGACAAAAGATCAGCATTATTATTTCTAAAAGATAGTCAACTAAATTCGGGAGGAAAGAAATATACATCTCAAAGCAAGGTTTGCACTATTTCCATGTCCAATGGATTCATTCTTGCTATTCTTTGGCTTCGTAAAATAATGGAATAAAGCAAAATAGGTCTCTAAATTGTGAAGTAGCCATCAGTGATCAGTCAGTCAATACAATTTGCGAGGCAATTTTCATTTGGGGGTCATGATAAAACAGTCTCTCAGTGTGTTAACACAGGCCTAAGACTGTGTGCATCTGAACCCCCGCCTCAGCATGGACAGGGAGCCTTTGAAGGCAGGGGTACTATTATTGTTGTTGCTGTTGAAGATAGGACTGCTATACCTCTTACAGCTTCGTGCACCGGCTGCTGGACTTGAGGGAATCTGTTGCTTTAGAGATATGGTAACTGCAGGGGGTACAATTGGAAGTGTTTTCATCCCTGAAGGTCCTGAAGGACGACCAACTGCTGTAGAACGAGCTGATGGAGGCTGTTCAGCAGAACTAGAGGGCATTGGAGATCGACCACTTAGATTCACCTCAGAAGAAGTCACGGACATCGGAGATCTTCCAGCTGTTGCAGAACGAGCTGATGGTGGCTGCTCGTTAGGAGCCATGGACACATTTAACCGCAATGCTGCATTAGATCGAGCTGAAGATGGTCCTTCAGTTCTAACTGACAAAGATGGACGGGAAGTCAATGAACTACGAGTCTCCACAATCTCTGACACTTCTGAGGAATCAGTAGATTCTATCTGTTCCTTGGTCTTGATAGGTGATGGAGATATCCGAGTTGATGAAGTAGGTCTAGATGACTGTTGTTTGTTGGTCATGCCAGAGAAAGATGGCCGAGAACTCATTGGAGTACGCAATGATACAGGTTGGTCACTGGCAGCTGGACGGATTACCTAAAAGAAGCACCACGAGAATTCCAAGGAAGTTCATTTGTTTGTTACTCACAGCATTCAGTTAAAATCATACAACCTACTTTCCCTGTCAAACACGCTTCCACAGTTGCAAAACCCATATTTACCGAAGTACAAATTCTCAAATGAAACAGTTTCAGACAATATTTTTCATTTGATCACTTTGTTATCCACTAACTACCAATAGATACGGAAGTAATATTTTATCAAACCGTTATAAATTACTCCTACTATATATCTCACAAACTATACATATGAGACCGTCATACAATAAACCAATTCCATCTTACAATATCAGCTGTAATCTTTATGACTGAAGCATGCACAAAAACTTGGGGCTGGGCTATCATAAATCACAATCAACAGAGGCAAACATGAAGTTGTACCATGCATTTCCTTAGACACAATACAATAAAACCAAGTAGTGATGCTCAAGAAGTTTCACCTTACTGGGAGATCTCGATCTCGGCCTAGCAGACCTTCCAGCAGCCAAACCAAGAGAACCTGTAGGATTATAATCAACTAAAAGGTCATCCTCATCTTCATCATCACTATCCCCTCCTTGAGCCATAACTTGTGCAAGCCTCTGAACAGCGGCCTTAGCTGCGACATTCTGCTGCTTCTTAAACGCCCCCACACCGGAAGACGACCTAGCGTGTCGGTGTAATGGAGACATTGAGACAGGGGACCCAATTGGGCTCTCCCTGTCCCTGTCCCTGTCCCTGTCCCTCTCCATGCTTCTCTGCCTATCAACCCTTGGCCTCAACCGATCCATACCTGCGAAAAACACGTAAATTATCAAATACCCAAAATACGATCACACGTTCATTCAGCATTCCATGCATGCGGTTTCATTCAGGCATTTCAACAAACAGGTGGTGTGCATTACCTAAAACAAGATGAAATTCAACGACATAAGGGTTGATTCAACGTGGGATCTTGTGTGTGTATATGAATTCAGCGAGAAATTCGCGAAAAATGTGAATGTTTGTTTGTATGCGTGGCTTTTGTAATTGTGATCCTCCTCCATTGTCGTCCATGTATATAATACTTGCTTGCATGCGGTCTCGCGGTTTTTTCTTGGACGAGCTAACCGTCACTTTGTTCTTTTCGACCACTTAACCGTTTTCTCATGAAAAACTGATCATTTTGTGATATTTTCCGAGTCATAGGTACCGTCTTAACCCTCTCACGCTCCTTTTATTTTGGCCTCTATTTTAATTGGTTATATGAGCCGTTTTAAATTAATTTAAGGCTGATCTTAGTTAGGAATTATTATTTTTGGAAAATAATGGTTATATGGTGCCATTTGATGGTGACGAGTTTAGGTATTTTTTTTTACATTGACTTCATATAATTAATGTGCTAATGTCACATATGATATTGTAATAGACACGTCAACAGAATTTTTAACACAGACAAATAAGTTCGTTTTTGAAAATTATATATAACTAGTATTGGTGCCCGGCTCCGCCCGGATTACCTTTATTTAGCATTAAAATTTATGTTCAATTAAATAAAACTACATTAAAGTTGCATAACTCATAAATTTGTCATTAATATATTTTTCTATTCCATATCTTAAAATTACGATGAAATAAATTATGATACAAAATTCATTACTCCCGTTATTAATATTTTACTTAAATCGATTGGTTAACTCATTATTCATATATACTTTCTTTTGTTGTTAATATTGTTACTTTTATTACATTCGTTATTACTACTGTTACTTTCACTACTACCCGGTAGTTATTGTTAAGTAATTATTGTCACTTTCCCTACTGCCGTTGTAACATCCCCATACACCAAGGTGTCTTACCAAGACCACCCTAGCATATGGAGATGTTACCATCTCGGTTGCCCGAGGTACAGTATATCAAAGGAGGCCATAAAGAAACAACATTTAAGGTTTAATAGTTAAAGTCATACAACCAACCTCCAAAACTAAAGTATTACAACTGTGATACCAAAACCGAAACATATCCAAACATTATAGTGAAAACAGCAGAAGGCTATCTATCCAAAACTAGGTGATGACTCCGTCCCGTCATGCCCCACGAGCTATCCCATGCATAACGGCTAATCAACTGCTCAACATCCCCGAATGGACCACCACAGTTTTCAAAACACATAAACGGGGTCAGTTACTGAATAAACACGATAAGAGTTATACACAAACCATACATCACATACCCCAAACTCCACATCACACCGAACATCTGACTACACACTAAATGTGTAGTCCTGCCAGATT
>VHZZ01008284.1:29691-39929 GCA_009801015.1 Silene noctiflora
AGACGGTATCTTCCACTCAACTCATTGGTAAGAATCTTGGATTCACCTTTGGAACGGGATGGCCAAAATCGAGCTCAAAATATCTGAATTACAAGCAAATAGAAAATGCCGGTATTAGTCAAAGATTAGCTCACAAAATCGGCTTTGTAACTTATTAAACATCCTAATTGACTAAGACATAAAACGACTCTATCGTCGTGTTTTATACATTATCTAAAATACAATGAATTTCTTATTTCTAGCTTTTTTGGAAAATAAAAATACATGATATATTTATTTTACACGATTACATCGATCATTGTCTAAAAATAAAAATTACTTGAAGTACAGGAGATACTAATAGTAAGATTACTAATACTAATCCTCTGAGTTGGCCACCCCTGTAATCAAGGGTAGTTAAAAAGATTTAGAAAGCCGTTAATTTGCAAAAATAATTAGGTAAATAACTTAAGAGAAACAAATAAGCGTGTTCTAAAGCTCATCTAATATACAAAATTAACTAAATAATTACCAAATTAACAAAATTACAGATAATTTTAAACTGTCTCAATCTCCTCCATATAAAATACCCTTTTCAATTTGGCTCTTTACGGAGAGCCTTCCTCCTTTTCTTTTCTTTTTCATTTTTTTTTTTTTTTTTTTTTTTTTTTACAAATTCTCCGTTCTTTATCCGAAAAATCAAACATCCATGCAAAGGATTGCCCTGCACGTAAAATTCATATAAAAATATAATATAACTGTTTGAATTTGTATATATACATTTGTTTAATATAGCTATAGACATTCTTTTATTTCATTATTGTATTGTTTGATCATCAAGTCGGCGGCGTGATTTGATTTTGTCATCAATATTTTCAGAGAAAATATTCAAATTTATGAGAAGAATTAGTCATCACAACAATCTTATATGGCTGGCACTACTTCATGCCTTCCTAATATTTTCCGTAGGAAAGCAGTCAAAATGCAGGTACATATATATGTATTTATTTGCTTGCTTATTCTCCCTTTGAAACTTGTTTCCTTTAGCAAAAACAACAATCTACAAATAATAGCAAAACCCAGAAAAATGTATAAGATAGTTTTGTCATTCATCCATTAGATAATACGTTCTTCACGAATTTCGAGTCATGGTAAGGTTTCTAAACCCTTTATCCTGCTATAGGTAGGAGCCTTTGGGATGTTTGTAATGTCGTTTATGGTGTTAGTGGTGGTGGTGTTTTTCTTTTTTGTTTTTCATTAGTAAGATATAAATACTTATGTCTTTAGCCCCATAATTTATTTGCCTAGAAATTTATCAAAATTCGCTCATTTGGCCGTCTATAAATTTGATCATAAAATCCTTCACGTTTTTCATGAATATTGAAAAATATGTTTTAATGTCAACTATTAACAAGTTTTTGTGAAGATAAACAGAAGTCTAATCTCATAGCATGAACCTCTGGAATTGCAGACTACTAAGCCTACGGATGCGCCTGTGAAACAACAACAACAACAACAACAACAACAAAAACAACACAAGGAAACGGAGAGCTTGTCGAAGAGGTCGGGTGGAGGAAGTCCCGGAAACAATTTCCTCTTGTTCATGGAGCTTAGGAAGAAGATCATGATTTTTAGGGACATCTTTGATATCCCTCCTCTCAATGGTTCTGTTCCAATTCATGAGGTACTGCATTATTCTGAAGGGTTTCTACAATTTGACCTTATAGATTACTAAAGAATGACAAAAATCCGTCTTTAATCGAATTTGAGACACTTCTCAATGTTTCCACTTTTTTGACGTCTAACATCGCACCTTATCATAGACGGATATATTTGGGGACTGGATTCTTTTGTTTAAAATGAACCACAACGGCACGATTTTGCAGCTGATGGATTTTGACTCCACGCCATGAATACCACCCCTAAAGTTGTACCTGCGAAACTATCTGAAATTTGTAGGCACTAACTAGTATGGTGTATATGTAATCCCTCTTGAGGTTTTCTGTTGCATTCATCCTGATTTGTAGTATGGAATTATTGCAGTTGGTAATCTCAACTGGGGAGGATCTTCATAGGATGTATCCTGAATTTGTACCATGTGTTCCGACTGACAAACTCAAGGAACGGAACACTCACCAGGTTAGCAAACTTGCCTGTAATGAACTTATTAGTGTTTCATTTTCCTTTACAACATTGGTATGACATCATTCTAATAAGAGCGTCAACTACTTGATAAACCAGGCATTAGTTTGCTTCTATGAGGTCCTGAAATGTATAGCAGACTCGTCGTGGATCGAGGACTCCAGGGTCAGGGATATGTTCAAGTACGGCAATGTTGAAACTGTCCCCCTAGATGAACTTGGTATGTAAAGTTTTCTATAGCCATTTCGCGATGAATTTAGAAATTGTTGGCTCATTCTAATCCAATAACATGAAATTGTATGTTTGTTGCAGCAAAGACAGTGGTGACATTAGTGGATTCCATGAATAAGGCAGGGAAAGAAAGGTTTGACACAATGGAGGAAGATGATTTTGAACCAATGAAGAGGGATTATGTCACAAGGACCATGTCTTTTGGGAGAGTCCCAATGGAATATAGTCCAAGATTTGGAGAGTTTGGTAGTCACTCGCTTTGCGGCTCACCCCAAACGCCAACTTCAGTCCTACCCGAGTCTCCAAGGTTTGAGTGTGGTAGCTATTCCCCTCCTCGGTTGTGGGGCCTGCGCGCTCAGGCTGTTGAAAAACTAAGTCCAGTGGATTGGAAGCGGATCTCGTTCCATATGGTGCTTCAAAATAATCTGCAAAATCAGAACAGGAGTGAAGTGGCGGAGCCTAAGGAGGAAGATATGGAAACAATAATTAGTCCAGAAACTCCAATACAAAGGTCAAGTCCAATGATCATTGAGACGGAATGCCTGGAGCCTAATGAACCAAAACTTCCTCTACAACCTCAAGTTCAATCACAAGCTCCGCCACCACCACCGCCTCCACCTCCACCTCCACAACCACTTATTGTGTCATCACTACCTACATTACCACCTATCAAACTAATGCTTCCACAACCACCACCTCCACCCCCACTGCCAACATTTAACGCAACTCCACCCCCGCCACCACCACAATCATATTCAACACCCCCGCCACCGCCTCCGCCACCTGCTCCATCTAATGCAAGGCCACTTCCTCCTCCACCGTCACCTCCTCCGTTTGGAGCAATGCCTCCTCCTCCACCGCCCCCTCCGGGTAGGGGACCTCTTGCCCCACCTCCACCTCCAGATGCAAGAGCTCCCCCACCACCTCCACCACCAGGTGGAGCTGCACCCCCTCTGCCTCCACCCCCTGGTGGAGTTGCACCCCCACCTCCACCTCATTTTGGCTTAAAGGGTGGGCCTCCTATGCCACCTGGAAAAGGAGGACCACCACCTCCCCCACCAGGTGGCGCAAGGTCTCTACGTGCAAAAATGACCACAAAGTTGAAAAGGTCATCTCACATGGGGAGCATGTATCGGGCTCTTAAAGGGAAGGTGGAAGGATCATCTTTACCCGGAAAATCTTCTCAAGGTAAGAAGAATGGTGGTGGTGGTGGGAATGGTGGTGGCGGAGGACAAAGTATGGCTGAAGCACTAGCAGAAATGACCAAGAGGTAATCATGAATATCCAACATCATTTTGATTACAAAATCCATCGAAAATGTTTTGAAACCTGACGAATTTCTGTTGCAGATCAGCATACTTCCAGCAAATTGAAGCAGATGTAGAGATGCATGGAAAATCAATCAAGGAGCTGCAAACCACGCTTAACTCTTTCCAGACTAAGGACATGGAAGAACTGTTTAAGTTCCACAAAGAAGTTGAATCTAAGCTTGAAGTCCTAACAGATGAAAGCCAGGTTTGAATCACACCACTCTACCTTGTTCTCAACTCTACTACTTTAATTTTGCACTTTTTGGGTATAAAAAGAGTCACAAAGGCAAGTATTGATGCTGACAGGTTTCATACAGGGATTCCCACCCTTGAATTACTACATAATGATCATTAGTTGACGGGTTTGGCATTTAAATGAGCTCAACATAACCTTAGTTTTACCCCTGTATATGAAAAAATAAAAAAGATACGGAGTAGTTGATAGAAAGAAATATTGTCGAGAATTGCGTTGATTTAGAATTTCCAATTACAGGTTTTCGCAAGATTTGAAGGATTCCCGGTGAAAAAACTAGAAGCCTTAAGGATGGCAGCAGCACTATACAATAAACTCAACGGAATTTTAACCGAGTTACATAACTGGAAAGTTGAGTCTCCATTATGCAAGCTTCTTGACAGAGTTGAAAAATACTTCACCAAGGTAAGTAAATAAGTGAGAAACCATCATGTATTATCATTTCCACATTAAATCAAAGATAACCAATTGAATATCATACAGATTAAAGGAGATTTGGAAGGATTAGAACGAACCAAAGATGAAGAGACCAAGAAATTTCAAAGCCATAACATACACTTTGATTTCCACATTCTTGTTAAGATTAAGGAAGCCCTAGTGGACGTTTCATCTAGCTGCATGGAGTTGGCACTAAAGGTAAGTCTTAAGGCAGTCGGCAGTCGAATCGTCTAATTCCTTTGTTTCACAATATCGGTCATTTAGCACAACTATTATGGTATATTCATTTGAATGTTATATGAACTAAAAATAGAAAGATATCCTAAGAAAGTAGGATCACTTTTACATAAATTGGTAACTTGCAGTTTAGACATTCTTGTGTTTAACTCTAAACGACCCAAGTACTTGCTATTCGCCGATCTTTACCTTACTAAAATTATTGCCACTAACTCGAGTACAAAAATCCGTTGCACCTTGGCATTATCTCTATTTCAGGAAAGAAGAGAAGCAAAGGCGGCATCAAACGATCAAACATGGTCCAAGGCCGGAGGCCAAAAGAAAGTATGTGCCAAGTTGCTTTGGAGGGCTTTCCAATTTGCCTTCAAAATCTACTCTTTCGCAGGTGGACAAGACGAGAGGGCCGATAACTTGACGAGGCAACTCGCCCAAGAGATCGAGACTGACCCAATGCATGAGGATTGAGCTAATTCCCATTGCACCTTAACTACTTGTAAAATGTTCAATCATAATTTTTGCTCTTCTTGGCAATGCATATCAATTGGAAAAGAGAAAATGCAAATGTAGAAAGGTATTAGGTTCGGTCCAAGATCGTATATACAGAAAACGGCGAAAGAAAAAAAGAGTTGTTTATGGAGCATAGATCCGGCTAGTTATATATATGGCTTCCATTTGTAAGCTATAGTATAGTATATATGTTTGCAAAGTACCATACATGTATTGGTTTCTGCATTACTTACGAATTATACTACTCCGTACTAAGTATATCACTATAATATACAAACATTTTTGGTTTTTGCTATGTAAATTCATGATGAATTTCTGGGTGGAAATTTTGTAATCATTCTTCTGATAATACATAGCCTATTAGCCTATGTTTTCTTTCTCAGGACAATTTGTTTGTTTAAGATGGACTGTGATGCTATTTATGTGTGTGAAGCGAAATCGAGGGCCAGCACAGGGCAAGTTGAAGAAGCAGGGATGACAAGGTTTCGGGAAACAGTTGGTCTTTTATGTGACGAGTGACAAATTGTGAAGGATGAAATGTAATCATTTTATGATAAAAAAAAAATAACTTTCTTCTTTTTAACGCCCATAGTAAATTACTAAAATCGACCAATTAAAAGACGAAATTACCTCTTCCCATTGTATGCCTTTCCCATCATTATACTTACTCTCAGTACTCACAACTTCTTCTCGTACTTCTTCCCTCTGGCCTCTGTACAACAACAGCAACATATAACATCAACAAGAGTTCACAACTATAACATCATTATCTAGACAATCAAGATAAACACTCTATTTTCAATTATTTTAGTTTGAGTAGTGTAGTTAGTAATTAATTAGTTTTGCCTAAAATCAATCGCATTGTACAATTCTAATGCAAATCTGTAAAATTGGTAATTGATCCATAAATTAATTGCATAAAGGAAACTGATGTGTTGAATAATGGCGAGTTAGTGTCGACATTGTTTGTGAAATGCTATTGTTTGTTCAGGATACCTTGTTTGTGCGCGCTTCACGAAACCGCCGAAGCAAAGTCGTGTGCGGAAGATGAAGATGCCATGGCGAGTTCGTGCGAGCTACACGTATGTGCCTAGGTTGTCTCGTGTGCACCCCCACGAACATGCCCTGGTATAGTGGTATGTCGTGTGCGTATACAAACCTGCCATGGTGTTGTCATTAAAGCTACACAAACCCATGGACCGACGTATCAATGAGCAGGATACCAGGATGGTTTGCTTGGTTGTAAACCTGCAAAAGCAACCCAACCCAAAAAGATTGATCCGAGAGCCGAAATAGACCCAAATTACATCATTTTTTTGTGACCTAAAACCTGAATTGACCCGACCTGATCCGAACATGACCAGAATTTTCTTGAACAATAAGTAACCCGACCCGAAAATGACTGTTCCAATACCAGCTAACCCGAAAATGATCTGACCAAACATAACTCTAATTGAACCGAAAAAACTTTAAATAACTTTTTCTCTATTATTCATTGACTCGAAACTGACTCGACCCGCTTGACCCAAAAACGACCCGACCAATATATTAAAACAGAGCCAAAATCCAAAATGACCCGACTACCAGAATTAACCCGAAAACAATAAGAGGCCGACCTAACCCGGCACGAACTTAGCCAACTCAAAATCGACCCAATTAACTCATTTACCAGTTTTACTTGATTGTGTGTTAATTTTAATTATTGTTACTGCATAGTTTGAGGACGAAATCATGTGCTCCCAACTAATGAAACTAAATGTTCTACACGAATGGGGCTATCTGTTAGGTCCAGTTTTTTAGGAGTGAAATCGTCTCAATTGAATAGAACTGAACTTAACAGATCTGAGTAGAACTTAATCGATCTGAACCCGAACTGAACTGAACTTAATAGATCTGAACTAAACTAAAATAACTGAACCCAACTTGTAACAATTGAAAATAGAGTAAATTATCAATTACACCCTCACTTAATCCACTTTTTTACAATTACTCCCACGTCAAATTGTTTTTTAAATTTACACCCAAATTAATTGTTCAGGTTATAATTTGCACCCAAAATTCGTTTCAGGTCATATTTCCGTCAAAATTCAAATTTTTCCGTTAAGTCATTAATTTTATGACGATTTTGCCCCTCCTTCCTTCTTTTATTTAGCATACTTCTAAGCTTTATTCATTCTCCTCATTCATTCTCCTCATTCATTCTCTTCTATATCTTTCTCCCACATCTTCCCCAATTTGGTTTGAAGACATCCTCATCCTCAAGGCAAGTCTATCCCTAATTTACCCTAGTTTATTGCCAAGCAATTATGAACGCATAAATGGAAAACCAGAAATTAGGTTAACAATCAATTTGAAAACATTACAAATCAATTTGACCACATTAGCAATCATCAATTCGAAAAATATATAGTACAAACAAATTCGAAAAAATAGATACAAGGAAAACTTACATAAATTACTAGTGGATAGATGAGGATGGCTGATCAATATTTCAAATAAGGAAGCTTTATAATTCAGGTTAGGATTATGACGGAATTTTGGGAAATTTTTAGGGAAATATTTGGGAGAAATATTAGGTTAAACATAGAGAGAGTAAATGAAGAGTCCCCCAAAACTTAGGTTTATAAACACGTGTTTATAAACACGAGGGCAAAATTGTCATTTCATACATTTTTTCACCTGAAAATGGGGTTGGGTGCAAAATATAACCTGAGCAATTAATTTGGGTGTAAATTAAAAAAAAAAATGGCGTGGGAGTAATTGTAAAAAAGTGGATTTAGTGGGGGTGTAATTGATAATTTACTCTTGAAAATAATAATAATTAGTATTATGCAATTACTTTTTCACATACGAACTTTACTTGTCCACGTACATTTTATCATTAAATTTCCGTCTTATTACTAAAATTTTATTTCTCTTTCATTTTCCCCCTAAAAGTTTATCAAATTGCTCCAACAATTTCACCTATGATCCTACTACGTTATTTAATCAAGTAATTTACCTATCAAATCATAATTTTACAAAATTTATTCTCAGTACTATGATTAATTGGTGTGGGTGGATGCTAGTTACTAGGATTCTTGCGCTAGAGCAACTAACAATAGTTTAATGACAATTTCTAAAAAAAAAAAGACAAAAGTTAAATGATAAAGGTAAACTTCTTCCACGATAAACAAATAATACGAGTACAAGTTTAATGACGAGAGCAAAGAGGGAATATGAAGGATAGAGAAGATTAGGGTTCATGATTTCTGAAAATTAGGGATTGGGCAGAATTTTTGACGACAAGATTAGTGATTGATGTAGTTCAAATTTAAGCATTTTTAGGCCCCTAACTAGCCTCATTTCGCATGTTGGTGCCAATTAGAGTCGTTTCTTATGTATTTAGCTTCCTATTTTCTATTCTATGAGATGTTGTGCCATTCGTAAAAAAAAGAGCGATAATCTTGCATAAACAGAGCATATCAGAGCTAAATGGACGCATATGACGACTAAGCATGAAGCGGAGACTAAAGCTAAGGACCTGTAGGTCAATAATCAAGTTTTTGGGCAATGAAGAGCTAGCCCCCACGACCCAAGAAGAGCACTCACAGATATTGGGGCAGCAAAAGCCAAGAGAATATGTTTGTCGCATGCCAACGCAGCCGACTTGGTGGCCTAGTCGAGCGAGTCAGCCTGATGGAGAGTTTAGTCGTCACACCCTATTAAACAATATTTGTAACTCAACAAACAACCTAACAGGTAGTAAGTAGAGATCGAACTCAAAAAACGGTTTGTTTTTGCTTTAATTTAACAAAGAGAGTGCTTAAAGTAGTAACAAAAGTGTCACAATTGATTTGATTGATAAGGTGAGTACTAAAACTAAATAACAACAAAAGCAAATAAATGAGAGCAAGTTTGTAAAATAAGGATGTAAACAATATAGAGAAAAACATTAGGGTGTCATGTGATCATAAGGGAAATAAAATGGTAAATCCAAGTATGTAAGTCAAGGGTTTGGTCAAGGACATTGATAGAATAGGATTGAAACTTTCGGTCTTGCAATTCATAGGTTGTGTAATTGTAACACCCCAATTATCAGGCCAAGATAATCGAAGCGTTACCATCTCGGTTTCCCGAGTTAGTGTTTCAGACATACAATCAAGAAGCCTTTATTATAAATAACGGTTTAGTGAATTACATAAATGTATACAAAAGAATAAACAAATACAAGTCATCCTACTATGACTCTCTAAGATGACTATCTCATGTTAACTCGACTCCAAGTCCAAGCGAGACCCAAAACTCGATCGCGTCAACAAGCAAAACCTATACTCAACCTGCCCCCTATATGATCGGAAATATCATATGGATCGACATAGGCCACCCCAGAAATAGGTGAAAATTTACACAACATACAACACGTCAGTTTCAATAAATAATATGACACACAACATACGAAATATGCTTATGCAATACGACAATGAAATGCACGTGGTACAACCTCCAACCACACCACACCGGTATCGGGACACACACAGACGTACCCACAACCCGGTGACGGCACCGCATCACCGCCACCAAAACAGCCGGACCGTAGCTCGTAAAAAGGTACTTTGGATACACCGGTGGTACCGGGCCTGAGAGTGACTCGGATCCCCTGCCAGACGATGTGACTCAACCACACGTGTCCCTCCATAACTCAAGCCATTAATGTGCACATCCCCCTCGGAGTGGAAAGCTCCGAGAGGCGACCTGTAACACCCCCATACTCCAAGGCACCTTACCAAGGACTACCTCCGAATATAGGGATGCTACCATCTCGGTTACCCGAAGTAGTGAACATCATAGAAACCATAATGAAACAAATATAAACTTTAACTTATTAAAAGGTTACAACTGAAAAATGTGGCAATACAAAATTAAACAAATAATCCGACTGTGATAACAAAATCTAGCGTATGCGGAAGCTAACACTACAAAAAGAAAGTGATGATTCTGCCCCTGCCAAACCCGCGTCAACAGCAACCGTGGAAATCATCATCACCTGCTAAACCAACTATTCATCATCCCCGAATGGATCACCACAGTTTTGAAAAAAAACACGGGGTCAGTCAACTGCACAATAATATACAATATAAAGCATGAAACCAAAACATCCA
>VHZZ01008285.1:6281-20733 GCA_009801015.1 Silene noctiflora
CCACCCAATAATTCTCTCATGAAATTAATCCAACACAACCATAAGACAACATATGAATGAACATGTCTAAAATTGCTCAATAATTTCAAGACAACTACAATTACTAATCAAATTGTCAAGAAACATGTCAAACATGTAAAGTTACCAACATTAAACAATTAAAGGCTAAATCTTTCACATATAAAGCACAAAAATTGTAGTAATGTCGAGTAAACTATCACCGTTACCTTACTTGCACTTCAATCTTCAAAGGAATCGTCAATCTCGTACGAGTCCGTCTCCGGGTCATCCAAGTTCCTTCCTAGAAACACAAAATTCATAGAAGAGTTAGTTTTGGCAAACCCTAGAAAGAAGAATTCTAAGATTTATTAACCAAGGGAGTATCTTTCTTACTTAGAAAGAAGGAGGATGAGAAGAGGAAGAATTTGACGCGAAAATGAAGGAATTTGGTTGAGAATTGGGTGAGTTATGTAAGTTTTAAGCTTCCAAATGAAAATTGGTGTTTAATGGAGGTTGAGAGGAAATTTCTCAACTTTCTTGTGAGGAAGATGAAGGTGAAAACGAGAGTTTTGAAAGAAGGAGGGAGTAAATAAGCCCATTACATAGTCTAGGCCCAAGCTTAACTCAAGATGAGTTGGTTTCTATTGAAATCTACGTCTCTAGGCTACTATACTTTGAGACGGAACATATTAACATTGGTATAATTGTTATACCTCTCAAATTATATTTTATGAAAAATAACTTTTAAACTTAATTAATATAATTAAAATATTAAAATTAATTATAATTATGATTAAGAAAAGTGCGGGTGTTACAACTCAACTGCCCAAAACCTGAGGTATTACAGTTAATCAAGGCTAACGAAATTTTATTTCACAAAAAATACCCAATTTGTTAAATAGCTATTACACGGAAGATAGTCACCCCTAAAATATCCTCTCGCAAAATAATACGAAACTCATTCGATGGATGCTCAACAAAATTTTTAGTGAGACTCGATCCTACTCCTTGATTTGCTAGCCAATCCGCCGCTCTATTCGCCTCTCTATAGCTATGTTTCAGCTCCGCCTTCCACCTATTATCGGAAATAAGATCTCTGCAATTAATAACCAAGGAACGGAGGTTGTTGCTTACAAGTTGTTCTTCTTTTATGAATTTAATGCACGGAGAATTATCCATATGGACAAGAAGCTTTTCAATGCAAATGTCGAGCTCTTTCCAAACCCGCTTCTCAGGAGCAATACCCACCCGAGAAATAGAAAGCATCCACAAAGTTACCCGTCTCATCACGAAATATACCCCCGCATACACCTGGACCTGGGTTGCCTTTAGACGCTCCGTCAGTATTTAGTAGGAACCAGCCATGAGGTGGAGGAAGCCACCTAATGAAAACTTCACTTCGCCCTAGTACAAGTTGCGGGATGAACAAAGAAAACCGATCGAAATCGCTCTTGGACGATGCAAATTGCTGAAATAAGAGGGCTTGAGGATCGTTGGGGTTATTCTTATCACGACCAAGTTTATGAGTTATGATAAATAGAGATAGATCCGGCGAAATCAGACACCAAACCTAGTTGCGTAAGTACTTGGAACCTTGGGCCAAGCTTATCATCGTATGGAGTATTTGTGTATTTGAAGTGTTATGTGAGCCTCAGCACTCAGAAATCAGTCTTTACCACTCAGGAGCCAGCTGCAATCACTTCCCTTCCCTCCCAAAAAAAACACTCTTCCAAAATATCCAATCCAATTCTATCCAATCCAATTCAATGACAACAACAACAAGAGTGATCTCCGCCGCACCACCTACGCCCATCACTTCCATCTCACTCATACGCCTCAATAACATCTCATTCATGACCTCCGTCATCCCCCGCCGCCGCAGCGCTTACCCACTACTCCGCTGCGACGTCGCCGTTCGACCTGACTCCGCCGCCTCAGTTTCAGATTCAGATTCAGACGACTACGATGACGAAGTCAAGACCAACCTTGAGAAAGTGGGCTCCAAAGTCAAGGTCAAATCCCCTATGAAGGTCCACCATGTCCCCCGTCTTCCCGATGTTGAGATTACCCCTGATATGGAAGGTGTCGTTAAACAGTACGTTGGGTTTTGGAAAGGAAAGCGTATTACCGCTAATTACCCTTTTAAAGTCGAGTTTACCATCAATGTTGAAGATCGTGGGAATGTTAAATTCGTTGTTCATCTCAGGGAAGATGAGTTTGATTTCGTAAACTGATTAACAAACATCCTTTTGAGGTAGAGATTGAATTTTCGCCCGCTTCGTTGCATAATTGTTTCTGTATGTCTTTTATCACCAGAGATGTATACTTTATATGTATTTTCCAAAAGGGTATCTTGCTCTTTATATGTATATAATCTGCTCTTCTGATCAACACACTAAATAAATTTATAAATCATTCAGCTTCTGCCGCTTATTTTGGGTAATGAATGAATTGCTATTTTCGTTTCTGGGTTATGTTAGTGCAACTGATAAATAACAAAAAGATAGCGGAATTATCAGTAAATCGCTTCTATGTTAGCTCTAAGGTTTAAGTTCCCCTATTTACCCCATATATTGCGACAACAAAACAAGTAAAAGAGCATATGGTTTCAAGTTATGAGCTATATTGTTTACGTTTTGCTGTTACTCCATTGTATTTTATGCATCGACAAGACTTCTGACTGCCTTCTTCCTTTGTGGTACGTCTTAAGTATGACAACCTAAGGCATGGTTTGTAAACGATTCCCCAGGTTTATGTGCGTCTTATAATTTGTGTATATTGCAAGGTTCCGTGGGATAGAAAAGATGCTGATTGTGGCAGATTGCTTGAATTGAACATCACACTGTTTTTCTAACGGTAAATTCGGTGACTAAGGGCTACTGCGACGCCTTAATAATGGTTGTGATATCTGTGATAGATGCGATACTTGCTGCTGTGGTAGGCTATCAGCTTCTCTAATGTTTGTTTATAATGCTTCTTGTTCTGCAAATGATGAACCTGTTTTGTCTACACTCTTTCTTGCCCTTATTCTCGTCATGGATTTCTTCTGTTTTTGGTTAACAACTTTTTTGAAGTAAACTTGTTCTACACTTATACAGACTGTCTTATAGTTTCAAAGTAAGAACAATATTTATTGTTGTGTATTTTGGCAAACATCTAGTTTTCTATTCATATGCAAAATTTGTCATTGTTTCTGCTTTGCAAAATAGGAAATAAAACATCTGGCTGTTGATGCATATCTTAAGGCTTCTTACGTCTACTCCGTATGTTTTCATTTCCACCTCGAGTTACTGCAATGAGAGTATATGCTTTCGTTGAACCTGAGGAAGGGTGATAATGGAAGCTAGGCTAGCAGATATACTAGATATACTCTTGTGTGTTTGGAACTTATTAGGTTGCTTGTTTCTAGTTGTTCATTACGCCCCTATCTTTGGAGGAGGCTGCTACATTCTAAAATCTAAATAGACCCAGACTCATATTTGGTGAAGTTGTTAACCAAATACGTAGTACTTTCTCCGTTCCATTGAGTTGTTTATGATAGATGAACCGTCCCAACCAAAACCTTAAGGTGATGGTTGAGGCCCAACTATTATAAATATTGCCCATTGGGCTTGAAGAGTGGTTAGTGCACAGGCTCCCCCGTACCATGTGCTGAGGTTCCACTTCGTGAGTTTTTGAGGTGTTTTGAGGTTGCTAGGATTCGAACCCGTGACCTTCGGTCACACTGGCTCTGATACCATGATAGATGAACCGTCTCAACCAAAACCTTAAGGTGATGATTGAGGCCCAACTATTATAAATATTCCTATTAGTTTACGTATTCCATATTAGGTCGTTTCAGTTAATTGTTTACGTTTCTAATTTTGGATATGTTGCAAGCTGGGGAAAGACCAAATTACCCTTATACTATTCTGCTTACCAACTTTAATTCTGGCCCACCATTATTCATAGTTTCATACATGCCGTCAGCCCTTCACCCCCATTTCCTACCATCATGGATGCATGGCTCACCTCAAGTCTCATCCGCACCACCACCTCCACAACCCTCACTACCACCAAAACAAGCTACCCCCACAACCAGTCTACCACCACCATTTTTTACTCCTTATTACCACCTCGCGACAACCGCACACCGACAACCCATTGCCTTATTTACCGCTCATTCCCAATTTACCGCTCTCCACCAACTATTTAATGATCCCCGTTGTTGTCGTCTCACCGTTAGCAGATACTAACTAGAAGGTTGTTTCCTTGTGTTTTCTAATATTATGCTTCATGTTGTATTTCAAAGTATGAATTCGTAGTAGTAGCTTTTGTTGTTTGGGTTCTAGTGTTACTTACAGTATTAGACTATCCACTTTCTCTTTTCTACCTTCTTCTCTAATAACCGGTTAAAATATACTTGTCATCCGACCCCATATGATATATTTTACCTTAATCGATTGTGAGTGGAAAAAGGGAGAATGTGGAAGAGAAGGTGGGAGGGAGAGGTTAAATTGACTTTAGGCCCTTAAGGATATTGTATGTTTTTTATACCATCTGTAAAAAAGAAAACAATTAAAGTAATTTCTCATTTAAATTTATATTAAAAATTCAAACAAAAGGCGAGAGACTCTAATATTGCTTAAAAATTTTCTTTAAATGTTGGATTATTTGTAACGGAATTATTTTTTCACATACGAACTTTACTCTTTTAACATACATTTTTTCATATAGTTTCCATAGCATACCCTTTTTCCTAAACACAATCAAAATAACTCTTACACATATATCTTTCCTTAATATTGAATCTAATTATTCTAAAAATATAAACAATAGATAATAATTCTCCAATTATTCAAGTAATTTTGTTTATTATTGATTATTAATACGTATTATGGAAATTATTGGGTTTAATTTTATTGAAAGTAACATGCTTAGCGACATTATTAATTAGGTTTTATGGGTGGTGGATGACACAGTGGTTGATGGTCGTTCTGGGCATGCACAGTGGTTAAGGCCTAAGGGTGGTGGTCGGCGTCGGGTTTGTTGGCTGGCGATGTTGGCTGGGTTAGGGGTGTTAAACGGAGGCCTGGTAATGATGGGAAGGTAGTTGCACGTTGCTGTTTCGTCGGCGTCGGTTTAGGTTGTCATTGTCGGGTTGTGGACTGCGTTTGTCGGCTGGAGGGCGGTGGCTAAGACGGGGGTGGTAAACGCTGGGACAGGCAGGGGTGGTGAACAGGATACGGTTGGGGGGAGAGGGATTGTCGGCTGTTTTTGTTGTTTTGTTATGATTTTTTTTTAATATTAATTAATTTCTTCGTTAGAGAAAGTTCATTCCTTGTCGTCTTAGTCAATGCGGCATGAAATAAAATTTCCAAAAATCAAGAATATGAGCACACATTTTCTACGGTTCTTTGAATTTTGTTTCTGATAGGACAACCAAACATAGTAGATGTTGGCCAGTGGGGATGTTGGCCGGTGGGGAGATGAGGAGATTGGCTGGTGGGGAGGTTGGAGGTTTGCTGGAGACTGACCGGAGGTGGTAAACGGAAGTGGTGATTGGAGATAAAGGAAGGGAGGAAAAAATTAATTGGGTGAGTGAATGAAAAAATGACAAGGGTAATCTTGTAAATGTCGTATGTGAAAGAGTAAAATCCGTATGTAAAAAAGCCATTTGTAATCTATGGAAAAGAGTTTTCTTTATAGATATAGCTAGTTAGATACGATTATTTAATTAATACTCTCTCATTGCCGATCATTTTTTTATTTATTCTATTTTACAGTGTCTTATTCACATGTCTACCTTTTATTATTGGAAATGAATGTGTAATTTGATTTGATCATCTAATAACACATTCACTTGTCATCGATTAATTATAACTGCAAATGGTCTCAACTCTCTTTTCTATACACATCTTTTTTTTTATATTTGTGTCAAAAATAAGTTAATTAATGACGAAGGAGGGAGTATGTTATTTTAATTGGGAAAATGACAATTAGCCTCCTTAAGCTTGTCCAATTGTGAGGTCAAATCCCGTAAATATCATTTGTAGTGATTAACCCCCTTAATTTTGAGATCAAACTCCTTATCAATATTTTCAACCAAAATATTAAACAAAATAATTATATTGTATATACTTGTCACTTTTAATAATATAAACAGAATATACTTCGGACAAATAAATTTATTTATGTAAAAGACATTTGATGTGTATATGAATAATATTAGATGCATAATAACTTGTTCGGATACGAAATTGGTAAAGTTTTATGGAACATTATTAAATCGGTGATAAATAGTAAAAATTTGGTAAAAAATTTTTTTTTGGAGTAAATAGGGGTCTTCACTGTCGACAACAGTGTATAATGACATAATCCGTTGGTCGCGCGTGCTCTCACGAAAAGGTAAATGTCTGGTGAAAGAGTTAGTAATCATGGGAACAATATATATAGCTCGTCTTAAGTTGTATTTGCCACATTACTCTAGATCTAAGTTTACCCTAATTTGTTTTGTAATCTTTCCTTAATCAAGTACTAATCTTTCCATAATCAACTCTTATTTACTTCCTAAAATAGTTTAGATCAAGTTTAGTTTAGTTATTTACATTTTGTTATTGGATTGTACTTGAAGATATTGAAGAATTTGTTCCTCTATCAATCCAAGTTTACAGCTTTGGTATAATTTTCTTTCCATTTTCATTTGTTGTTTTATTTAGCAATTTTAACATTGTTTACTTGTTGCTTGAGTTAGTAATCATGTTAATTTTTGAGTTCGAGTTAGCTTCTTCATTTGTCAACTTGTTTATTATTGCTATGTGTGGGTAGTCTCATTAGGGTTAAGGGGGGTCTTAGGGGAACTTGAGGGATGATAATAAATTGTTAGCAATTGTTAATTTGATTAAATGATAAGCCTTTATCTACATGCTTGGAAGGTGTGTGATGAATTGTCTAAACGAAAGTTTAGACCTTTTGTCTTTGTATTGAGTTACCCCTTGAGAGAAAGCAAAAATGGTGACATTGAATGGCATGTTAGTGATTAGTTTGTGGTTAGGATAATGATAGGGCGTCACCGGGTGACGTCGAGTTTGGGTGTCACCCTCTCACATGCATCCATTATTGTAGGGGTCCCCACTTATTGCATGTGAGAGGGTGGCGCCAAGATTGGGTGTGACCCGGTGGCGCCAACTCATTTTCCTTGTGGTTAATGCATGTGATCGACAACTTGTTGACCATTTACATAAAGTGACCCTAAGACATTAAGATCGATCCTAGGCTTCATTCTTTACCAATTTATCTTTGTTGACATTGCATCTCCCTCTCCCTTCCTTAAGTGAATCCGTAACCCTAACTTTATCATATTTGCTAAAACTCATCTTACTTATCCGTTTGTTTGCTTTTCTATCCATTAGTTTACGTTTTAGTTGATAGTTAACTTTCAATCTCTTCGCTAGACTAAAATTAGACTTGAAAAAGCTTAGTATAAACCCACTCCATGTCAGTGTTCGACCTCAATTACTACTTGATTGAGTTACAAATATTGCTTGATCATTATCATCAAATACAACATCCTTATATAGGAGATTACATGCTATAATCAGTTTACAATGAACAAGATTCTAGCCTATAATTGAGCCTAGTCAAACGTGAATTAGCTAAGTTAGAGGAGAGATTATAGGTAAAAAATATATACCAAATATATAAAGAATATTGACATATTCTAATACGCTCCCTTAGTCGAAGCGCAAGGAGGACGGATCCTGAGACTAGCTCGAAAATCGTCAAAGAGAATGGGAGGCAGGCCTTTTGTGAAAATGTCCGCAAACTGGTAGCGAGATGGTACATGTCGGACTTGAACTTGGCCGAGAGCCACTTTTTCCCGAACAAAATGGATGTCGATTTCTATATGTTTAGTACGTTGATGATTAACTGGATTTCCGGATAGGTAAATGGCCGAGACATTGTCACAGTATACCATGGTGGCCTTTCGAATTAGACAGTGGAGTTCAAGTAATAAATTGTGGAGCCAACAAGACTAGTCTACGACATTGGTGACACCTCGATATTTCGCCTCGGCACTGGATCGAGAGACGGTGGCTTGTCGTTTTGAAGACCAGGAAATTAGATTGTCACCAAGATACACGCAGTAGCCCGAGGTAGAACGTCGGGAGTCAGGACATCCACTCCAATCCGCATCAGTGTAGGCAATTAGGGCGGAAGTAGAGGAGGCAGTTAAGTGAAGACCGTACTGACTAGTCCCTCAGAGATAGCAGATGATCCGTTTTAGAGCACCAAGGTGGGCTTCTCGAGGATCGTGCATAAATAAGCATATCTGCTGCACTGCGTAGGAGATATCCAAGCGAGTGAAGGTCAGGTATTGAAGGGCACCTGCTAGACTTCGAAACAGAGTCGGGTCGGATACAGGTTTGCCTGAGGTGGCGCTTAACTTAGGTTTGGTGTCCACTGGCGTTTTGGCAGGCTTGCACGAGGTCATATTGGCTCGACTAATTATGTCCTCGGTATATTTTTGCTGATGAAGAAACAATCCCTGCTTATTTCTGACCGCGGAAACACCAAGAAAGAAATTAAGAGGGCCAAGGTCCTTTATAGCAAATTCGGTTCGAAGAAGAGTCATGATGTCGTCACGAAGCTTGGCAGTGGAGGTAGTGAGAATGATGTCGTCCACATATAGAAGTAGATATGCCATATTAGTGCCATTGCGGTAAATAAATAGAGAATTGTCGGATTTGCTATGAGTAAACCCAATTGTAAAAACATATGTAGCAAATCTTTGGTACCACGCGCGAGGCGCTTGCTTGAGGCCATAAAGGGACTGATTTAGAAGACATACATGATCGGGATGAGTGCGTTCTCGGAAACTGGGTGGTTGATGCATATAAATCGTCTCTGCTAAGTGACCAGGTAAAAAGGCATTTTTGACATCAAGTTGATGGATTGGCCAATGTTTAGACACCGCAAGGCTAAGAACTTACCGAATTGTTGCGGGTTTTACCACGGGCCTGAAAGTTTCATCGCAATCGACTCCCACCTGTTGAGACCTGCCATTAACAACAAGTCGAGCTTTGTATCGTTCTAAATCACCATTAGCTTTGAATTTATGTTTAAAAAGCCAAAGACAACGTGTTATATTGACATTAGGAGGTCGTGGCACAAGAACCCAAGTCTCATTCTTCATGAGCGCGTCATATTCATCCTTCATGGCATGATTCCAGTTAGGATCATTGAGGGCGGCTATGGGGGTTTTGGGGTTGGGTGAAAGAGTGGTAGTTGCACACAAGTCAAAAAACGGGTTTGGGTTTAAAGATGTCATGTTGAGCACGTGTTGTCATTTGAGGGGATGGCTGATTTGGAGGCGTGGATGGGGGAGTGTCAGGTGCGACATTGGGAGAATGGGCAGGGGACGCAGTCTGGGAGATAGGGGACCCGTGTTGTGAAACAGGGAAGTGGATAAGTGTGTCAGAGGTGGCTGGGCCGTGTTGGTGATGAGGCTGGGAGTGAGAGATGTGGTGGGTCATATAGGGGGAAGGGTAAGAGCTAAGGAAGTGATAAGATGATGGAGGTATGGTGGTTTGTTGGGCAAAGGGAAATACCGATTCATCAAATGTCACATGTCGAGCTATGTAAACCTTCCTTGTATTTAATTCCATGCATTTGTAACCACGATGATTAGACGGATAGCCGATGAAGACACAAGGTGTAGCACGGGGGGCGAGTTTATGGATAGTAGTAGAAGGGGTGTGTGAGTAGCAAAGGCAACCAAAAGTCCGGAGGTGAGCATAAGCCGGGACTCAGTGATAGAGACTAGAGGTGGGTGAATCGTAGTCATTTGCTTTGCTAGGTAAGATGTTATGGATGTAGGTAGCCATGGCAAGGGCATGGTGCCACATTGTGGGGGGCATATGGGCGTGAATTAGAAGGGTGTGAATTGTGTTATTTATGGTTCGGATTTTGCGCTCCGCCTTACCGTTTTGTGGGGAAGTATGAGGGCATGAAAATCGATATAACATTCCTTGCGACCCGAAAAATTTATGTAGTGAGAAATTGTCAAATTCACGGCCATTGTTGCATTGAAGAGTCTTAATAAATAAATGAAATTGGGTTTTTATCATGTTATAAAAATTGGTAAAAATTTGAGGGACTTGTGATTTATTAGTGAGAGGAACGGTCCATAAAAAGTTGGTGTAATCATCGAGAAATAAAATGTAATAACGGTGGTTCATTGTACTTACGACGGGCGATGTCCATAAGTCCGTGTGCAAAATATCAAATGGATTAAGAGTATTAGATAAAGAATTATGAAAAGGTAATTTTACGTGTTTTTCAAGTTGACATGAGTTGCAAATAGACAAAGCATTCATGGGACGACATGGAATCGTCTTATTTGTACAAAGAGAATTAAAAATGGCAGAGCATGGATGTCCTAGGCCTCCGTGCCAGGTGGTACTCGGGTAGCAATGGGCGAGGAGAGGAGTAGGTAGAGGTCACCCGTGCTATGGCTTCTCATAATCGGCGTCCCCGTCTTGAGATCTTTCACAGTAAAACCAAATGGGTCAAACTCGACAGAAACATGATTATCGGTTGTGAATTTACGGACAGACACTAAATTCTTTATGATGTTTGGCACATGGAGAATATTTTTTAGAATAAGGGATTGGTGAGAAAGGGGAGAGTCATAGCACCACAGCTAACTATAGGAATCATATTACTATTTCCAACTACAATATGACGATTACTACTCAAAGGAGAATAAGAAGAAAGGTTATCATTGGTGGATGTCATGTGCGACGACGCACCTGTTTCCATATAATAGCTATCATCTGGCTGCTGGAGTGTGAGTCATTGCATAGCAGCAGCGATATCAGTAGGAATGAAAGCCCCTTGTGTTGTGCCTACGGGGCTAGGCTGAGCAACAAAAGCCTGACCAGGGCGAGGGCCCAGGATGCCCGGAGAGCGGCTGTTGCTGGGAGGAGTCCAGCCGGACGTGGGGTAGGGACACGGAGGCAGGGACCACCCTTGTTGCTGAGCCGGCTGCTGCCAGGGAGATAGGGGAACTCACGTCCAAGTGCCCTGCTGCTGTTGTCCTTGACGACCAGTTGCTTTTCTGTAATTTTGGTGGCGTGAATTGCCACCACCGCCAGTTTTACCACGGTGGTTCCCACGGTTGTGGCGGCCACCATTCAATCCCTTGCCCTTATAATTATTCGAATGGGAGGCTCCTCCACCCTTGGAGTTGCTGGTGTTGGAGCGCGAGTTCGTTTCATCAGAAGCAGAGGATTGGGATGCTAGCAAAGCCGTGTCAGGGGCAGTAGGAGACGCCTTGGCACGACGGGTACTTTCCTCGAGGGCAAGCATCGATCTGGCCTTGTAGAATGGCAGAAGGGGTTCAGTTTGTTGGATGATGGTAGTAATCTCCTCATAGGCATTAGAGACATGAGTAACCAACTAAAGGACAAGGCGAGTTTCAGACACAGGGTACCAACATTGGCGAGTTGGTCTGCAATCATTTTGAGAGCCTGACAATACGACGAGACGTTGGGATAGTTATCCATATGAATGTTGTTGAACTGATGTTCCAACATGACAACACTAGAATTTTTATTGTCGTTGAAAATATCTTTGAGACGGTCCCAAACACCTTGAGCCGTTGCATCCGGTTCCATAATTGTGTGAAGGAGATCAAGAGAGATTGTGCTATAGATCTATTGCTTGGCAATGGCATCGAGACGGTTCCATTGGGCGTCCTTGTTGATCACGACATCCCTTTGTAGAGCAATGTGATCGATGACATCGAAGGCGCGGGCAGTGTTAAGAAAGAGTTCTGCCCATGACGCATAATGGACGTTTTCCATTTTGAGGGGATTTGCTCATAGTTTTTGATATTGGAGATGGAGTATGCGGGATGGAAGGGTGCCTTGCAGTGGTGGCATCGTTGGTCATGATTGCAGGAAGGGACTAAAAGAAGAAGAAGAAGAGAGGAGCGGAAGATTTGTGAAGAGTTTTGGAGGATCGTGTATCAATCTGATACCATGAAATTAATATTTTCCCTTGATCATTATCATCAAATATAACATCCTTATATAGGAGATTACATCCTATAATCAGCTTACAATTAACAAGATTCTAGCCTATAATTGAGCCTAGTCAAACGTGAATTAGCTAAGTTGGAGGATAGATTATAGGGAACAAATATATACCAAATATACAAAGAATATTGACATATTCTAATAAAGACTAAGCCCTCATCAGAGGGGGGCTGGTGGGATGTTGGAGGGGAAGGAGAAGGTTGGTTGGTGTGTGGTGGCTGGTGATGCTCCGACTAGATAAGAGGAGTAATGGTGGGTGCATGTTGGCGGTGTTGTGATGTTTGTTGTTATTGTTGGCGGTGGTGGTTGTGGTTGGTGTTCAATTGCAGGTGAGGGTGGTGTTTGGTGGTGGTGTAGTTGTCGACGACGATGATGTGGTGGTTGTGGGGTTAAAGTTACACCCGGAGAAGACTAAAGTTACACTCGTAAAGGACTAAAGTTATATAAATTTTTCTTAAAATTATGTAATTTTTTTATATTACATATTCAAAATCACTATATTACTATAAAGTTACACCGTCAAGGGTTAACGTTACACCCATAAAGAACTAAAGTTACATAAACTTGTACTAAAGTTACATAAAATTATCTTAAAATTTCATAAGTTCAATTAATATATTTAAAGTCACATTGTATAACTTCAATTGGTCATATGTAACTTCAACTAATAATGTGTAACTTGAATTACTCATGTACTTGTACAACTTCAAAACAATCCCGTTTAACATTAAGCACATCTTGTGTAATTTCAAGTCTGTGACTGAGATTTGGACTTGAGAACTCAACCAAAATTGTGGACTCATCTGAACCAGACTCTATTCTAAATTATATAAACATTTAACATGTTACATTAAATATTTTTTACAATAAATAATCTTACTATAAAAGGACTTAATAATGTTACTATTTGGGTTTAAAATAAATAAATGGAATCTGATTTCATTTTTTTGTGAAAGTTAATGGAGTAAATTACTAAGTTTAAAATTTAATTAATTTAATTTCTGAATTGGCAAACTTAAGAGGAGCAATCATCAATTTTACGTATTAATACTAGGTAGTATCTCGTGCTTCGCATATCATGTTTTTATATTTTGTTGTTGAAACACTAAAATGTAACTTATATGAGCAATACTCGTAATATCGTTCGCATTTATAAACTACTTAGTCTATTAATCTATAACGTATACGTATTATTACTCTTAGTTTTTATAAAACCGTTCATTTGAATCTTCTACATAAACGTTTTTGCAAAAATGTTTACTTCGTATGAATTTTTCAGCAAATATTACATCAAGGCTATTTCCCGCATGTCAAAGTTAAATTTTTTTTTTTAAAAAAAAAAACCTTCTTTCAAGATTAATATTGATGAAAAAAACGTATTTCGTTTTGAATAAAATGGTTGTTTGTAAGAATACAAAATTTGAAGTAAATGTCTAGAAAAAAATATTTAAAATTTCTAAAAAAAATAACATGGAAAAGTAGGGATCATGGGAAAGAGATAAAAGAATGTTTAAATTGTTAATAAATCATAAGATATGGTTTATCGGTCGTACTCATTAGTTTACTACTATAGAAACGTAAATTATTGATTGATACTTTGTAAAAAAAAAAAAAAATACATAAAGTAATAATTGTAATACATCGGATTTGTGACCTTAGGCTACTCGGCCGAGTGGGGGCTACTTGGCCGAGTAGCTAGTTGGGATGATATGTTAGCATTCTGTTTATTGTGAACTCGGGCGAGTGTGTTAGCACTCGGTCGAGTGAGGCGTACTCGATCGAGTGTCTTGCACTAGGTCGAATGTGGCTTACTCGGTCGAGTGTCCGGTTCGTTACGGGTTTTTACGCGGTTTGATATAAATAGAATGTGAGGCAGTGATTATTTATCTTTTTTATTCTAAAACATTCTCAAAGCACTTTTTACACTCAAACGACGTAACACTGCTCATTTCTACTTTCTATCAATCCAAATGCGTTTATTCATAGTTCGTTGGGGATTTTCACACTTTTGTTCTTGTAATCAGTTGGATAAGTCGTTGATCTAGTTTTTGATAGTTTTATGGTACGATAGTGAAACCCTAATTAGAGTATTTGGGGGTTTTGATATTGGATTGCCTTTATTCGTTGTGTTGATTCGTTAATTATGTTATAGCAGGAGACTTCGTAGAAGAAGCCTTTTAATTTCCTTGTTGTGCTTATCAGAAATGCTTACCAAGTAGGGTTTCCCTACTCAATGGCTGTGGAATAGTATATGTATCGATGTGATGATCTTGTTACTGTCTTCTGATATTCGTGATATGATTATTATATGGATGTGATTGTTGGAGTTTGGAGATGATATTGTGAGCCATTGCGAGAGATGGTCTCAC
>VHZZ01008287.1:25492-35517 GCA_009801015.1 Silene noctiflora
TTACCTTAATTTCGATGTAATGTGGCTGGGAGAACCTTGAGTTACTCCCCACTGACTGTGGCATTCATGTTTACATGGATGATAGGTACAGGTTGGTGATACATAGGGTGAGACCGTGTGAGCTAGCTAGCATTGACCTCGGACTTTATATTCGTAGCTTAGACTCACCTAACTTTTGAACTATGTTATTCGTGGGACGTTTTTTCCCAAAAACTTATCTTACTTTGGTTTGTAGAACCTAAGTTTACTCTCTTTATGCTTGTTTCTTTTTATGTTAGTGGTACTTCGCGTTTAAACTTAAAAAAGGTTTTAAATTTCCCGTATTTTTCCACTGTAATTTTCTAATTTCACTTGTGTATTATCGCGGGGTGTCACAGGTGGTATCAGAGCATTGATGCTCCCGATGCACACACGTGCTCCCCAACTTTTAAACACTACTTGACCTTAAAATAATGAATGAGAGTGCGGTAGAATTAAGGACCTAAGTTGGTAGTCTATATGTTTGTGCTATTTGTTAGGATCTAACTTGTTTTATTTTGTGCAAAAATATGGTGCGACCAACTAATGTGGAGAATACTATCATGCAAGCCCTTTATCAAATCCTTCAAAATAAACAAGGAGTGAATACCAACGTTCATGCTAATCCCGCTCCTCCCGCTCACCAAGGAAATCGACAAGGAAGCTTTGCTTGGATCGCAAGCCAACTCGCGAGAAACAATGCTAGGACTTATGGAGGTGAGGTTGATCCATTTTTTCTTTCAGAATGGTTCCGTGATATGGAGAAGAACTTTTCCCTCTATGAAGTGCAAGACCAAGATAAGGTGAAGCTTGCCTCTTACTTTCTTGTGAAGGAGGCCGATAGATGGTGGACTCTAACCGGTCCTACCGCTACTCAAGACCCCTACCATGAATGGAGCCGCTTAAAGACCATGGTGGAAACCCGCTTCTATCCTAAGGAGCTCAAACAACAAAGACTTAAGGATTTTATGGACTTCAAGCAAGGGAAGTTGTCCGTCCAAGAGTATACCGATAAATTCAACGATCTTGCTGACTTTGCCGCCAAATTTGTGAAGGATGAATAAGATTGATTTTACTTCTACAAGAATAAGCTTAACCCGAAGGTAGAAAGTATGGTGAGAAGAAACTCTATTTCCTTTGTGGAGGTTTATGATGATGCTATATGGGAGAGTTCTTTGAAGACTATTGAAGATGAAGCCAAGCCTCATGTTGCCTCTCAATCTTACCGTTCCAACTCTTATGGCAAAAGACCCTTTGTGCCTTCTTCCACCTCAAGCTATGCTAATAAGAATAAGTTCGTGTCAAAAGCTTAAGTGACTAATGGCCAAGCTCCTCAACCAAGCAACAACAACTTTTATAAAGCTAGGAAGTGCTTCAATTGCAAGCAAGCTCTACATCCCGGAGTTGGATGTTATGAAAGACCTTTGACATGTTACTATTTCAAGAAGCCCGGTCATCATATTAGTGAATTCCACGAGAAGAAGGATGCTCCTACTTCCAATGCTAAGCCGAAAGGGACTATCTTTGTTATGAGCCATGCCGAAGCCACCGCTCATCCCGATATCATTACGGGTATGTTCTCAATATTTGATCACCCTTGTCTCATTTTATTTGACATCGGCGCATCTATATCATTCATATCTTCCAAATTTTCGGAAAAGTTATCCATTGAGCCTATCCCTAGTGAGGATACCTCTATATCCTTGCCATCCAGAGAGATTGTCTCTTGTTCCCTCTTCTACTCCAACGTTCCTATTTCTATTGCGGGGACTATCTTTCCCACTAATTTACTTCGCTTCCCTTTAGAGGAATTTGATGTAATCCTATGTTTGGATTGGTTGTCTACGTACTTTGCTAGGTTTGAATGTAAAGACACAAATATTTGTCTTAAGAGTCCTTTAGGTGTCTGTGTTACCTATAAGGGAACCCGATCCCAAATGGGTGTGAAATTGATTTCCGCATTGAAGATGGTGAGTATGTTAAGGAAAGGTTGCCAAGCCTACTTGTGGGTAGTGACCTCTACTTCTAATTCCTTACCTAAGCTTGAAAAAGTGCCCGTGGTTCGTGATTTTCCCGATGAGTTGCCCGAAATTCCTCCGCGCGTGATGTGGAATTTTCTATCGACCTTATACCCGGAACTGACCTATTGCTAAAGACCCTTATCGTATGGCCCCGACTGAGTTGAAGGAGTTGAGAATGCAACTTGATGACATGATTGAGAAGGGATCAATTCGACCTAGTGCCTCGCCTTTGGGGTGCTTCTGTGCTCTTTGTGAAGAAGAAAGATAGATCCATTAGACTTTGCATTGATCACTGTGAACTCAACCGAGTTACCACCAAGAATAAGTATCCTCTACCAAGAATTGAGGATTTGTTTGATCAACTCAAAGGTGCTTCTATCTTTTCCAAGATTGACTTGAGATCCGGTTATCATCAAATCCCTGTTCGTGAGTCCGATATTCCTAAGACCGCCCTTAGCACGAGATATGGACATTTCGAGTTTAAGATGATGCCTTTTGGTTTGACCAATAATGCTCCCGCTATCTTCATGGACCAAATGAACCGAACCTTTAGTGAGTATTTGGATAATTGTGTTGTGGTCTTCATTGGTGATATTCTTGTGTTTTCCAGGACCGAAGAAGAGCATGTCGATCATCTTCGTACCGTCTTAGGAGTTTTTCGCCATCAAAAGTGGTTTGCCAAATTCTCTAAGTGTGAATTTTGGTTGTCCATGTGATATCTAAGGATGGTGTGATGGTGGATTCCACGAAGATTGAAGCCGTAGTTGAGTGGAAGAACCTTACCGATGTTGGTCAGATTCGTAGCTTCTTGGGTTGAACCGATTATTACCGTCGCTTCTTGAAGGATTTCTCCAAGCTTGCTAGATCAATGACTCAACTTTTGAAGAAAGAATCCAAGTTTGTGTGGACCGATGCTTGTGAAGATGCTTTCCAAGAATTGAAGAGAAGTTTGACTACCGCTCCCGTGTTGACCTTGCCCGAAGATGAAGTCGACTGTGATGTGTATTGTGATGCTTCCAAGATGGGTTTAGGTTGTGTGGTCATGCAAAATAGAAGAGTTGTTGCCTATGCTTCGCGATAATTGAGAGTTCATAAAGTGAACTATCCTACTCATGACCTTGAGTTAGCCGCCGTTGTGCATGCCTTAAAGATGTGGAGACACTACCCCTTTGGAGTTCATTGCCGTATCTACACCGACCACAATATTTTAAAGTATCTTCACCCAGAAAGAGTTGAATATGAGACAACGACGTTGGTTAGAGTTGGTGCATTATTATGATGTAGAGTTGTTGTATCGTGAAGGAAGAGCTAATGTAGTTGTCGATGCCCTTAGTAGGAAGACGGCTCATTCCTTGAGTGCCATTCGAGTGCTTCCCAACGATCTTTGTGCCAAATTCCGTAGATTGAACATCCAAGTTGTAGAGAGTGGATTCGATTACCTAGGTGCTATGACTGCCGAGCCCGTTCTTCACCGTGAGATCCTTAACGGCCTTGAAGATGATGCTACTTTCAATATTTTCCGAGCCAAGATGCTAGAAGGTAAAGCTAAGGATTGCAAGATTGATGTGAGTGAATATCTTCGTTACCAAGGCCGCATGTATGTGCCCGATGCCAATGAATTGAGGAATAGAGTGCTTGATTTAGCTCATCTATCCCCTTATTCGATTCATCTCGGAGGAGACAAGATGTACAAAGACTTGAAGCTTCAATTTTGGTGGCCTAACATGAAGAAAGACATTGTGTCCTATGTAGGAAGATGTCTTACTTGTCAGCAAGTGAAGATTGAACATAAGAGACCCTGAGGTTTGCTACAACCTTTGGATGTGCCTTTGTGGAAATGGGAGCCAATTTCCATGGATTTCGTGATGGCCTTTCCCAAGACCGTTAGTGGAAAGGATGTTGTATGGGTAGTTGTGTATAGATTGACCAAGTGTGCTAGATTTATCCCTATCAAAGAGACTTGGAATTTGGGCCGCCTTGCTAGTGCTTTTGTGGATGAGATTTTTCGTTACCATGGTGTTCCCAAGGAGATTGTTTCGGATCGTGACCCAAGGTTTTGTTCGAGATTCTGGAAAGCCCTTCAAGATGCTATGGGAAGTAAGCTATTGATGAGTACCGCCTTTCATGCCGCTACCGATGGACAACATGAGAGAACCATTCAAACTCTTGAAGACTTGTGCCTTAGATTTCCATTCTAGTTGGTAAAAGAGCTTATTGTTAGTGGAGTTTTTATACAACAATAGTTATAATGCGTCGATCAAGATGGCCCCTTATGAAGCCTTGTATGGAAGGAAGTGCCGTAGTCCGATGTGTTGGGATCAAGCAAGTGATGTTCGTGATCCAGGACCCGACAAGCTAGCCTAGACGATTGACTATGTGAAGCTCATCCAAGAAATATTGAAAGCCGCCCAAATCGCCAAAAGTCCTATGCCGATGTTCCCCGTAGACCCTTGGAGTTTGAAGTTGGTGATAAGGTGTTCTTAAAGGTTTCCCCTCTGAAAGGAGTGAAGAGGTTTGGTGTGAAGGGAAAGTTTAGCCCAAAGTACATTGGACCTTATGATGTTGTGAACAGAATTGGTGCCGTGGCTTATAAGTTGGATTTTCCCCCGAGTTTGGGTAAAGTTCATGATGTTTTCCATGTGTCTCAACTTAGGAAATACATTAGCGACCTTTGTCATGTGTTGCAAAATGACATTCCCGAGCTTGAGCCGAGTTTATCCTTTGAGGAAAGGTCGATTCGTATCTTAGATCGAAAGGACAAGAAGCTAAGGAGTAAGGTTGTGCCCTTGGTGAAGGTGTTGTGGAAGTGTGGTAATGTAGAAGACGAGACTTGGGAACCGGAAGCCTCCATGCGGAGCAAGTACCCGAGTTTATTCGCTTATGTAATCTACCTTACCTAAAGTTTCGAGGACGAAACTTTTTAAAAGGAGGGAAGATTGTAACACTCGCAAATTTTATTTGTAGTCTTAAAAGTAATTTAATAATTTAATTAAGACTAATTAGCTTTAAAACTTATTTTGGGTAAAAATATATATATTTGAGTATAATATTTATAAATATAATATTATTGTCCGTCTTGAGTGCATAGTAGCCATACGACATATTTTTAGTGATTCCCGACTCAAATTGAGTTGTTATGGACCAATACCCCCTTATTGGGTCTATTTTACTACCAATTCCTCACTAAAACCCTTCATTTTCTCTATTTCTCAGCACACTTCACTCAACAAACACCACCATTGTTGCTCTCTTTGTCCTTCAACCTTCAAATCTCCCTAACTCACTCAATACTTAGCCGAATCAAGTGATTTTCGCGCCAAACTCTCCCTCTTTCCGTTCTCCTTCTTTCTAAGTAAGAAAGATGTGACCTTGCTCCCTTTCAGAAATCGTGTCACCCTCCCTAGGGTTCGAAAGTTGACTAATTTTATTCATTTTTGTGTTTAGGCGAGAACTTAGAAGACCCGAAGAGGATAGCTACATTGTTAACGACTCACTTGAAGATTGAAGAGTTTATAAGATAACGGTGATAGGTTACTCGACATTACACTCGAATTATGTGTTTATTTGTGTTAAAATTGGTATTTATATGTTAAAGTTTGTAAATTTGAGTATGTTGGTGGTGGAATGCACAATCTATTGTTTCCGCTTTATACGTGATTTCCGTCTCAAGAACATGCCTAAATTCCAAGTCGAAAACATGTTGTATGGTTTTATGCTGATTTTTCGTGTGCTGTGTGTCCCAACAAGGGGACCGGCCGGCGGCACCCCTGCCGGCTGGGAAGTTTCTGTAAGTTGCTTGAATTTCGTGATATTTGGACTTGTAGGTGCTGTCCGGTTTGAGTAGTGTCCTCCCCAATAGTGAATCTACATAATAAATCTCGTAAAAGGAATTTCAGGGATTATTTATTATTTGTCAGTTGATCAACGTAAATCAGTAACGCTCGGCTGACTAGAGTTTGACTTTACTGTCGTAAGACGACAGTGATTAACTGATCACTTTCCTAAAGGACGATACCCAAATAGTAACTAATTATTTGTCTGAGAGACAATATATAATTAGTATTTTGTATAAGTTGACTTTTATTAAGTCAAGTGAATTTATAATTTGATGACGAGTTTTGAACTTGGGTCAAAGAGATTTATTATTTCACTATTGGATAATTGATTAATAAATAAATGATAATTTATTAATTAATAGTTAAATTTAAATTATAACGATATGTGTGTATATGTTGTGAGGCGGAGTTTATTAGTTAACAATATTTACAAGCGGTTGTAAAATTAACTAATAATTAATTATAACACACATTTTTTATTGATAAAACGGTAAGATGTCACTTAATGGCTAAGTGTACATTATTTGTAAATTTATGTTATTTAAATGTTAAATAATTAAATTAATATTTAATTATATAAGATAATTAAATATAAGTCTTATAAGGATTTGCGGGACAAATGTCGAAGACCGAAATAAACCAAATGGACTATATTTGTATTGTGTGTGACACATATATTTAGTGCCAACAACCCACAACTTTTTGTTGGAATTCATTTGTTTACATTTGATACCTATAAATACCCCATATATTACACACATAAGGGGTTGGTTTTTTAGTCTTGCAATCTTTGGCTTTTCCTTCTTGAATTTTAGTTTGAAATCTTTTGAAAGTAGCATCATCTTCAAGGGCATTAAGAATCTCACGGTGAAGAACGGGTTCGCCAACCATAGCACCTAGGTAATCAAATCCACTCTCCACAACTTGGATGATCAACTTACGGAATTCGGCACAAAGCTAGTCGGGGAGCACTCGGATGGCACTCAAGGAATGAGTCGTCTTCCTACTAAGGGCATCGGCAACTACATTATCTATTCCTTCATGATACAACAACTCCACGTCATAATTATTCACCAACTCCAACCAACGACATTGTCTCATATTCAATTCCTTTTGGGTGAAGATATACTTCAAACTCTTATGATCGGTGTAGATATGGCAATGAACTCCATAGAGGTAGTGTCTCCACATGTTTAAGGCATGAACAACGACGGCTAACTCAAGATCATGAGTCGGATAGTTCACTTCATGAACTCTCAATTGTCGCGAAGCATAGGCAACAAATCTTCTACTTTGCATGAGCACACAACCTAAACCCATCTTAGAAGCATCACAATACACATCGAAGTCTACACCATCCTCGGGCACGGTCAACACGGAAGCGGTAGTTAACCGTCTCTTTAAATATTGGAACGCATTTTCACAATCATCGGTCCACACGAACTTGGATTCCTTCTTCAATAATTGAGTCATCGGTCTTGCAAGCTTGGAGAATTCTTTCAGAAAGTGGCGGTAATAACCGACTAAACCTAAGAAGCTACGTATCTCACCCACATCAGTAAGGCTCTTCCATTCCACTAAGGCTTCAATCTTTGCGGGATCTACCATCACACCATCCTTGGATATCACATGACCAAGGAAAGACACTTTGGAAAACCAAAATTCACTCTTAGAGAATTTGACAAACCACTTTTGACGGCGAAAGACTCCTAACACGGTACAGAAATGATCGGCATGTTCTTCTTCGGTCTTGGAGTACACAAGAATATCATCAATAAAGACCATAACACACTTGTCCAAATACTCACTAAAGGTTCGGTTCATTTGATCCATGAAGATAGCGGGAGCATTGGTCAATCCAAATGGCATCACCTTAAACTCGAAATGTCCATATCTTGTGCTAAAGGCGTTCTTAGAAATATTGGACTCACGAACTGGAATTTGGTGATAACTGGATCTCAAGTTTATCTCGGAGAAGGTCGAAGCACCCTTGAGTTGATCAAACAAGTCTTCAATTCTTGGGAGAGGTTACTTATTCTTGATGGTAACTCGGTTGAGTTCGCGGTAATCAATGTAAAGTCGTATAGACCCATCATTCTTCTTTACAAAGAGCACGGGAGAACCCCACAGAGAGGCACTAGGTCTGATGAAACCCTTCTCGATCGTATCATCTAGTTGCATCCTCAACACTTTTAGCTCGGTCGGCGCCATACGATATAGGGCTTTGGCAATTGGTCCTATTCCGGGTACAAGAACCACGGGAAAATCTTCGAGCTTAGGCAAGGTAGAAGAGTTAGGGGTCACCATATATAAGTAAACTTGGCAACCCTTCCTCACAAAACTTATCAATTTCATGGCAGAGATCAATCTCACACCAACATGGAATTGGGTTCCCTTATAGGTAACTCGAACTCCTAAGGGACTCTTAAGGCATATCTTTTGGTCCCTACATTCAAACTTACCATGGTACATAGATAACCAATACATGCCCAAGATAACATCGAATTCCTCTAAGGGAAAGCGGAGAAGGTTAGCGGGGAAGATAGTCCCCGCAATAGCGATTGGAACATTGTAATAAGAGAGTGAGTAAGAGACAATCTCTCCGGAAGGTAAGGATATTGGAGTTTCTTCACTCAGAATTGGATCAATAGATAGCTTTTCCACGAATTTAGAAGATATAAAAGAAAATGATGCGCCGGTATCAAATAAAATGAGACAAGGATGGTCACAAATCGAGAACTTGCCCGTGATGATATCGGGATGTACGACGGCCTCGGATCGGCTCATCACGAAGATAGTCCCTCAAGGCTTGGCATTGGCGGTAGGAGCATCTTTATTCTCGGGGCACTCACTCATGCGATGACCCGGCTTCTTGCAATTGAAACATACTAACGGCTTCCCATAACATCCAACTCCAGGATGATAGGCTTGCTTGCAATGAAAACATTTCCTAGGCTTGTCAAAGTTGTTGCTTGGTTGAGGGGCTTGGCCACTAGTCACTTGAGTCCTTGGCACGAATTTCTTCTTGTTAGCATAAGAGGATAAAGGAACAAATGGTCTTTTACCATAGGAATTTGGGCGGTAAGCTTGAGAGGTAGCGAAAGACTTGGCTTCTTCATCAATGGCCTTCAAAGAACTCTCGGCCCATATAGCATCATCATACACCTCCACAAAGGATGTAGAGTGCCTCATTACTATAATTTCCACCTTCGGGTTGAGCTTGTTTTTGTAGAAATACACTCGGTCTTCTTCATCCTTCAAAATTTTTGAAGCAAAGTAAGCAAGATCGTTGAATTTATCGGTATACTCTTGGACGGACAATTTCCCTTGCTTGAAATCCATAAATTCCTTGAGCCTTTGTTGCTTGAGCTCTTTAGGGTAGAATCAAGTCTCCAACATTGTCTTGAAGCGGCTCCACTCGAGGAAGGGGTTTTGACTAGCTGTAGGACCCGTCAAAGTCCACCAACAATCGGCCTCCTTTATAATAAAGTGAGAGGAAAGCTTCATTTTATCTTGGTCTTGAACTTCATAGAGTGAGAAGTTCTTCTCCATATCACGGAACCACTCCGAAAGCAACAACGGGTCAACCTCACCTCCATAAGTCCTAGCGTTATTCCTTGCAAGTTGACTTGTTATCCATGCAAAGCTTCCTTGATGATTTCCTTGCTGAGCGGGAGGACTGGGAATAGCATGATTCAATCCTTGTTGGTTTTAAAAGATTTATGAGAGGGATTGCATGATAGTGTTCTCCACATTTGTTGGCCTTACCCTCCTCTTGCAAAAAACCAAACAAGTTAGAACCTAGCACATAGCACAAACAAATAGGCTACCATATTAGGTCTTTAGTTCTACCCCGTTCTCATTCATTATTCTTATGGTCAAAAAATGTTTAAAGGGTTGGGGAGCACGTGTGTGCATCGGGAGCATCAATGCTCTGATACCAACTGTGACACCCCGCTATTTAGGACACCAAATATTAACTTAAAAGAAAGGATACACAATGGAAAATACGACCTTTTTAAAAACTTTTTAAAGTCAAAAGGCGAAGTATCACTAACATAAATAAGCGGAAACAAAGTAAATGTAATAGTTAGGTTTTACAAACCAAAATAAACAAGTGTTTGAGGAAAACATATCCCACGAATGACAA
>VHZZ01008288.1:0-18391 GCA_009801015.1 Silene noctiflora
GACAAAATATACGTAAGGGCACGCAAAACAACGCAAATCGGGTCAAAATGGGAAGGGAAGAACATGGAAATGAGAATAAATCGAGTTCTTATCATAGCTCTTTATTCTTTCGGAAGTGTATGTTTGGAGCACATTGTCCTTGCCTTATTAAGTAATGACAAGGAGCGGCACAACTATTCAAGGGAAGTGAATATGCATGTGAGCTATGTCGTCTCCTTTTGTGAGGTAACAGACGTTAAAACTTTATGAAGAATAGGTACAGTATGCTCTCAGATGATCTTGGGAGAAGAGAAAATGAAAGCTCAACCACCCAACACTTATACTTCAGGAAGATGTTAATAGTTGTACATTTTGCCCTTAATCTAATTTATGAATCTCTTAAAGGTCCGTCTATGGTTCATTTTGGGAAAAACACCACATTTACGAGAATAACTTTTTGTATTAATTAAAAACAGGTGATACTTATAACAATGAAAAGTCTAACTACATATTGCAACTATATATGACCCTGATCTTTTGGACTTAATTTCAGCTTTTTTCAGTTCATCAATTCAGTTCAGTTTCATTCATTTCACTTCACTTCAGTTTAGTTCAGCTCCACAAAGTTCAGTTCAGTTTTTTTTCAGCCAAAAAGAACACGACCTATGTCCCTTAATATTGTACAACTATATGATTTCTACCGAAGGACACAACTTTTATATTAAATAAAGTAATAATTCAACGGTCATCAACTACATCAACTTCGAAATTTTGTTACATTTCGAATTCAACATAGTTGAACTTTTTGATCAACTTAAGTTTATATTGTTATAGATGAACCTATTAGGAGCCCCGTGCATCGCACGGGCTTCCAACTAGTCGTCTAACAAAAGAGAAAATAATTACCATAGATTAGCTCGTTTCCCAATATATCCGAGTTTATTAGCAACTTTAGGGTTCAGTGTAACCAAGACGTCAAGGCAAAGATTACAATACGACGACCGTTGGTAAGATTTTGGTACTCAGGTTCAGTGTAACCAAGACTTCAAGGCAAAGATTACAATACGACGACCGTTGGTAAGATTTTGGTACTCAGATTTCTTCTAAGGGTGTTGGTAAAATTTGGTGACCCGATTTGGTAAGATTACAATACGACGACCGTTGGTAAAATTTGGTAACCCGATTAAATCGACCTTCTGCTTGGGGATGGTCTAAGGGTGTTATAAATACTCATCATTCTATTGAAGTGAGTTAACACAACTTAGGAAGGCAAATATTATGTGAAATACATTCCCTATGAAATTCTTCAAAATTCAACTTGATGCTCATCCATCCATCATAACTCAATAAGACAAATTTATGTGAAATTCTTTCCCTATGAAATTCTTCAAAGTTCAACTTTATGCTCATCCATCCATCATAATCAAACAAGCAATTAAATAATAAGCAATTCAACTTTTTATTGTATGTAGAATTCGAAGCATTTCCAACCAAACACGTCCAAGTTGGAACACATTTTTATTTATTCATAATTAGTCTTTCTTAAAATAGGTATATCTGTCTTAACTCTTAAGAGTAAAACCGGTCGAATACACTCCATATTGCTAGACTAGACAGAGTTTTTTGCTAGTCTTTAGGAGCTTTTGTTTTGTCTTGTCCCTTCTATTTAATCAATCTTAAAATTAAGACAAATAGTTAAATATACCCGTTTTAAATAAGAATTTGCGATATATTCATGGAATATGACCCTAAAACTTAAAGCAAGTTAAAAGCTAAAACCTTGGAAGCCTTAAGCACTAAACTAATGAATAGTAGAGTAATACCAACCTTAAATCCAAAAGATGGATTATTCCTGAAAACACAATGGTTGGATAATGTTAAATTACTAGTGCTAGTGTGCTACTACTGTTATGGTATACACCGTATCTAATACCATCTGTCCTGTGTCCATGTGGTTCATAGATTGAGACCCCAAAGTTGACAATATGTCTGTTTTTTGGACTCTTAAGTCTTAACTACCTTGTGGACCGTCTAAAGTGTTCTTTTTTTTTGTATAATGAACGGTCCATAACACAGGCGGGCTAGCATCTCAGTCTTGGGAACCGTGGTACGATAAGTCGACAACATAGTTCAACCTTTGTTTGTCACTTAGTGATATGAATGCGAGGTTGAGTCGAATATGGGTTGGGTGTAATGTAATGTTATGTTTAATGGATGCTACCTGAGTAGATTTTTTAAAAGGTGAATTGTACACGAAACTTATCTAATAGCAAAAGATATCCCAAATATCCCAAAAAATGGTAAAATTATCAATTTTTACTATCTAGAATTATTAAATATGTAACTTAATGTATGTATATAAAACAATATGAGGAAATTTTACTAACCTAAAATTTTAGATATAGATTCGTCCTTATTTATGTGTGTATATTTATATTACAAGACGAACTTGCTCATTGATAAAAGGCGTAATTTTGTAGGGAAAAAAAAGTAGAATGAAATTTTGTTCAATGTGTTAGTGGACGAGGATCATACAACTCAAGTTTTGTTTTTAGGGTAAAGAGAGAATTTGAGATTGAGACTCAAGTTAAGTACCATGTCATTTGATTCACAAATTAAGTTGAATGATGCTAATTGATTGAATTTAAATTGTGCAAGTCTATCATGTAATTCTTAACTAATATATAGTCCTTAAAGCTATCTAAACAAATGTACTATGTAATATACCAAATGAAAAATAGGAAATGATGTTCGACAAATAATTTATACACAAATTCTCATTGGAGACGGATACTATCCATCACAAGTTGAAGACGCTTCATTTCACCTCCACTTGCCCTTCCCTTACCTTATTATGAGAGGGGCTCTATCCGTTTCAGCTTATGACGGATAGTGTCCAGCACAAGCAAGACGCTTTGTAATTTATTTTTTCACGATGAGTCGCTTACTGATTTTTGAATCTCATACATGTAATTTATGTTTTATCATGTTTTAACATTAATAATAGACCATTTTTTCTTATCTCATTCTAAAACTTTTTATTATATTATACTAGTAATTTTTTTTAAGGCAAATCTATATTTTCAAATTAATTTTAATGATAAAGTGTATCTAGTTGTGCATGACTCATTGAGTTTTAATTTAATGATGATAAAGTAGTTTCACACCAAGGTAAAGTGTATGATTATCATGGCTTTCGGAGCTAACGCAACAAAACTCTTAATGTATAGTCGATTAGGCATATAGTACAACCGTATCTTTGTGATACATTCCAGCGTATATTACATACACTACAGCCTACAGACAAGGCTGCATATAAGCCACATGACCCGCTTGTGGTGAATCTAGAGATAGTAGAAACGCTTGCTCAGTTGCTCCGCCCATGGTAGAAATTTTCAAAATTATTAGTTAAATTTTTTTATTTTTTTTCGTGTTTTTCTTACCCAATTAACCATTCATGTGAGATTTTTCACGCAGTGACACCAAGTTACCCAAATTCGCAAACAACATTCTGTAGTTCGGTAACTAGGACCCACGTGACACCTTTTGTGTACGTGGCACACTCCTATTGCTCACAAATCAAGTAACAAAACCCAGAAATTTCTGAAAAAATGGCGGAAAATACTTTCTATCTCCAACTATATATACATACCGCAGCGTTCGTTAGAATTAATCTACTAATACTCTCACTTGAGCCGCCTTTTACTCTCGCATAAACCCATAGGTTTCTCACTTCAATCACTCAAATTAAACTTAATTATTAGGGTTTTAATTACTTTGATTACCTGCTAAGATACCGCGTGAATTTTCCGTTATTAAATCGAGTATTAATGTACAGTAATAGTATTGTCTGGTAATTAACTAATTTTGCAATTTGCAGGAGGAAATGGGATCAAGGAATGATCAACCGCAATTCATTGTAAGCCCCGGAAATGGAAATGTTAATCAAAATGAAAGTACCGCCAGATTAATTGATACTGTTGGAACTGACCAGATTATTATTTCTGAAGTAATTCTTCTTTTTTCTTTCTTTTTGTATTATTGAATCATCTTATTTTATTCTTATTATTATTTGATTATACTCCCTCCGTCCCGTCATTTGTTTACCTTTATCTCTGGCACAAAGATTAAGGAGAGGGAACCATTTATGGATGTTATTGAGCACTTGGATGATCAAATTTCTTCAAAAATATTTCCAATATAGAAAGATAAATAAATGAATAAACACTCATAAATGGAATAGGTAAACAAATGGAATAGGTAAACAAATGATCAGGACGGATGAAGTAGCTCACTAACTCACTAAGTTGAATGTCATTGGTTTGTCGGGTGATTCTCGACGTAATTTTCATTATTGGTCATCCCGAAACATGTATTCGTTGTTGTTAGAATAGGGTAATACTACGTACATCCGACTGTTCATCCTGCAATTTACGAAACCTCAAGGCATTGTTGAATTTGTTGGTGGTTCCTTTGATTTTTTTTTGGTGATATTATTATTGATTTTTGCGTGTCTGGTTTTGCTCTCCATCTTGTGGGTATGAAAGTTGTGGCAAACTATGAACATTTCAACGTGGTTAGTTAAAGGTTAGCAGATAAACACGGGGTTTTTGACACATTTCTTTGAATTTTAATGAAATGTGATTTTTTGAACAGAACTTAATGCTTTATTTTGATTGTCTATTGTTGTATTTGAATTGGTCAAATTGAGTGTATCGCCGGATGTAATTCACAAATTCTAGTGCAAAACGAGTTTATACTTTTATTAATCACTTTTCCGGAATTATAAAGTTCTCCCTTGTATTATTATACTCCCTCCATCAATTAATTAAAGAGAACGGAGACAATGCTGTTTTAATGGAGGGAGTGCTAATTAATAAATGAAGAAAATATTGGTAGTTCACTAGGTATTTGTTTCTCTAATAGCTTTTTCGTTACTTGATATGGTGGATTATATTCTGCGTCTGAACTTGTGGAAGTTTTTGGTTTCCGGTTATTTCTGCATCATCAACAATTTGCAGGTTGCGGTAGTCAAACTCACTTAAATTTATTAAGGGCTTAAGAAAAATGCTGGGACGTTTATAGATGAATGAATAATACTTAGAAATTAGGATTGGTCTAGGTTTGAATTAATCCGCAACGATGTTTGATTATGACTTCTGTAGTAACATTTATTGTGTTTTCAAATTCGCGAGGGATTTTAATCTGTAGCAAGTCTCCCTTGCGACGGGTCGGATCCTTGCGACGGGTAATGCCACTCACAAAACGAATAGGGGGACAAGGTTGGGGCACCCCCCATGTGCTTCCCTCTCTCCTCTACTTGGGCATTTTGTGAGACAAAATGGTACCCGTCACAAGCTTGCGACGGGTACCTCCGTTACAAATGAGAATTTGTGTTTAATCTGAAACTGTAAAAGCTCACCTCAAAACCTTGGGGCCTTCTCTCTGTGCAACTGTAGGATCACTTTGGCAATTCCTCAACATTACTTTTGAAGTACTTGATTCATTGTTGAAAACATTGGAAATTTCGTTTTGCAAAAGAACTTAAAAGGTGGATCTTTGCAATTATGTATGCTGATCACAAGTTCCAAGTTTAAATATATAATACTGTAGTAGTACTTATCATTATCTTGTCAACTTAAACAAATGTGGACTCTTAGTTTGTTTTAAGTCACGAGAGTTTTTGCCAGTAATCCACAACTTAGCTTAAACTACTTTGCAAGAATAAGGAAAGGTTTAGTTTAGTTTTTTTACTTGATAGATTACAGAGTGTATACACTACAAAAATTAGTTAACTTGCCGACTGCTTACCTTCCGATATCAGACAGTAAATTATTAATGGACGCTAAATTTACCGACTGATTGAAATTTTTTGGAGATTTTGATATAAAATGTTTATTATTGACCGACACAAAGCATTTGAGCAATAACTGTGTGTATGTGTTTGTAGAAGAAAAGCTGGAAGAATTTTTTCTCGTACATGGGACCAGGCTTCCTTGTCTCCATTGCATACATTGATCCAGGAAACTGTAAGACTGCAACCCTTTTTACTTTTGCAATGTGTACTATAGAGTATAGACAATGCTCATCTAACACGCCTGACAATGATTTGCTAATTTACAGTTGAAACGGATCTGCAGTCTGGAGCTCAGTACAAATACGAGGTGTGCATCTTGGTCTACCCCATTCAACCTTTCCTGTGCCATCGTTAAATATTAGTTCATGATATGCGAGAACTTTTTGCCTTATATAAACTTTGAGTCCTCTCTTATGCGTTACTGCTTGTTTTTCACAAATGTATGAATATCTAAGTTATATTTATTAACATATTTGGTACCTGTTTCTCTACTTTACCGTTCTGACAGTTACTTTGGATTCATATTTCTACCACTTTAATTTTACTTCATGATACTTCTTATATATGTCAATTCCGTTAAACTTAATTTGTACATGGCTTCAGTTACTTTGGATCATATTAGTGGCTTCATGTGCTGCCCTCATCATTCAGTCAATGGCCGCTAATCTGGGGGTTGTTACAGGTGTTTTTTCTATAGCCATAAGCTTTTAGATGGTTTTATATTTTGAACATCTCTGGCTGACTTTATATGCTTAATTGAGCAATTTGGCTTCCGACTTTCAGGAAAACATTTAGCGGAGCATTGTAGGTTCGAGTACTCAAAGGTGCCGAATTTTATTCTATGGGTCCTGGCTGAAATTGCAGTAATTGCCTGTGACATTCCTGAAGGTGCGAGTACATGATCTTTGCAATGTCTGCTTTTCTGTGCTGGCTCTTGATATAAATACCTTTTTTTCGTTTTGAGTACATGATACTTGGTACGCATGTTTGAATTGATTAGTTCTTACCTTAGACTCATTGTATGCTTAGTTTTAACTTTGAAGTTGTTTTCGTTTCTAGTGATAGGAACTGCCTTTGCTTTGAATATGCTTTTCAAGATTCCTGTCTGGGCTGGGGTTCTTTTGACTGGTCTTAGCACTCTTGTATTGCTTGCTCTACAGAAATATGGGGTAAAAATTAAATCCCTTAGCTTATTTGCACATGCCATTTCTGTTGAAGATGAATATCTTGACTAAATTTGACTTGAGCTCCAATGTAAAATTCTTAGGTGCGCAAACTAGAGTTCTTGATTGCCTTTTTGGTTCTTACCATTGCTGCATGCTTTCTTGCGGAGCTCGGACATGCAAAACCTCAAGCTTCAGAAGTCCTGTATGGACTTTTTGTTCCTCAACTCAAAGGAAACGGCGCAGCTGGTCTCGCCATCTCTCTGCTTGGTGCCATGGTTATGCCGTATGTCTTTTCCATCATTACTTTGAATTTGTTTGATTTCCTTTAATAAAGCCTTTTTATTAAAAGATCATGCTAGGATTGCCAACCCCGAGACTAATGGAGTTAATTTCGTATTGTCTATTTTTCAGTCACAATCTATTTCTCCATTCTGCATTAGTACTCTCAAGAAAGATACCACGTTCTGCCAGCAGCATCAAGGTATATCATCTGATAGCATTGTGTGATGCCTTGGTAAATTGATTTGTGGTATCTTGTGTTATACTCATGAATACTCTGAGATTTAGAAAAGGTATGGTATTGGCAAGTCATTTTCCAACTTCAAAATCTTCAGGCGTTGCCAGGTTTAGTTAGTTTACATAACCGTGAATAACTTTTAGCTTGGCACTTCTGCTGTTATTTTCTGTTTTCATTCTATGAGGAAAGGGCCATAACTAATTGCACTTATGCTCACAAATGATGAGTTGAGAGTGAATGAGTTCTTGATTTGACGTCTGTATCACTGAATTCTGACTCTAATTATACATAATACGAATTAGTGTTTTCATGCCACAAATTTCCTTATTATTCCCCCTTTTCAGTCTGATGGTATTGATCGTTTTCAGTCTGATGGTATTGATCGTGTAAGAATTTCTCTGATCACTTAGCTTGCTTGATTTATCGATAGGTCTAGCAGCCATAATTTGGCTGAGATCGTTAGTTGACTTTGTATCGGTTATTCATTTATCTTTTCTAACCTTAAGATTATAAAAGCCGCTAGGTGCATAAGGTGAAAAGGGCCATGTTGATGAGGGGCAAGCCTCATTCAGAAAAGGCACACTAAAAGAAAAATATGAAATTGCATACTAGCATGACTCCCTGTATGCATCTTATGTAAAAGGCAAACCTAAGGAACTCCTAGATATTTTAGCCAGTACCTCATAGGTGCACTTCTTCAAAATAAGATTCTAATGTCCAAACATCCCTTTTATACATTAAGATTCAGTAGTTATATTTTCTTAATCCCTCTTCTTGCAGGAGGCTTGTAGATACTATATGATAGAGAGTGGAATCGCTCTTGCTGTGGCCTTCCTCATAAATGTATCCGTCATAGCTGTCAGTGGAGCAGTTTGCAGTTCCCCAAATCTGAATCCGGAAGATCAAAATAGCTGCAAAGATCTAGACTTGAACAAAGCATCATTTTTGCTCAGGGTATGTCTTAAACAAATAGTGTACCTAAGACTAAATGACCTTTGCCTTGTTTCTCTTTTTAGTTTTTTGTAAGAAAATATATCTCGTTTTGTTCCCTTTCGCTGCTCCTCGACTAACTCTGTTGTTTTACTCGCTCAAATAATGATGATCTTTCAGATACCCTGGCTTTCGTTGATTAAACTGTCTGAGTATTCGTACTATTTTGAGAACCCGAATTCCAAACCGTGATAACATAGTGTTGCTTTTAGCCTGTTAGTTTTTTGCTGAATTAAAGCTTGTGCAGTTGTGCTGGTGAAACCTATTCAAGTTACAAGTTACAGAATGAACACAACTTCTCAGTTTCATTGGTTTTTAATAATGAGAGCTCATGCTCATATATTCACTCTTTGCAGAACGTCTTGGGTAACTGGAGTTCGAAGCTTTTTGCAATAGCTTTACTGGCTTCTGGACAGAGCTCCACCATAACTGGAACATATGCTGGACAATATGTTATGCAGGTCTGTACTTCTTGTAAATAGCTAATGCATGGATTCTCGAGTTTATTCTTGGCTTTCATACTGTTGTCTATCTTATTGTCTTTATATGATGCGATTCAGCTGACCAGTGAACCATTTATGGTGGTAGTTTAGCAGAAAATGAGTATAATATTAGAGAATTGATATTATTATAATCATGCTTATGTGACACGATCTTCAATAGACGACATCTATGAGTATTATCCTTGTAGCTTCGCACTGTGTTGAACATTCAGGCGTCACGCTCATTGTTCATCACAGTCAATATGGTTCACTTGTTCCTTTCCGTTATTGACTTTGAGGTTTCATTCCTTACCTTTTCTTCCTCCACTGAAAGGCTTGAGAGTTTGTTGAAACAAGTCCGTCATAGTGGGACTGACTACCAAAAGAAAAAATAAGGCTGACTAGGGTACTTCTAGAAGCATATTGATTTTTCAGTAAAATGAGGGAAGGCAGATGATGAGATGTCACACACAAAAGGAGAAATGGTAGCATGTTAGATCTAGAAACGAAGGCGCGCAGTTGAAACTGCTCGTTCTGAGAAAGTAATGCCATGTTGCCCTATCAATATTAGGTGTTTCTGCTCTTCAAAATACAAGTCAGGTAACAAGCCACCCGCAATGAAATATAGAGAGCTTCAGTGAGAATTTGTCATGGTTCTTATCTATATATGAATAATCTTGTTGCTAGATTATCCCTTTCAGGGCAATTAGATGCAGTTTCCATTTGATAGCAGACTTGGTGCTCGTGCCTTGTCCATTAGTCCGATTCGACCACCTTAAAGTCCAGTCGTAATAACCTCCATAACCTTTACAAAATAGTCACATTGGAACATACATTGTCACAACTGGAAAGAAAAAAAAGCGCTCTGTATTGATATGAGTTTTACTTCATAGTTTCAAACACTTGGGCAAAATCCTCAAACCTTGTACATTATCTCAATAGCCTTGGGTATTACAAAATACAAATACTATGTTTTTGTTTGAATGAGTGCATCAGTAGTTTTGTTGTTTGAGTTATTCCATGTTTAGTTTGTTATTAATTCTCATGCTTGTAGGAGTTTGTTTATGACTAGCTCTTAGTGTCTTAATGGCATAAGTTTAGGGTTAATTGCTGAGTTTTAGCTAGTAAGTTGCTGCTATATCTGGTTTTCAGTTACCAAGTTTCTGTATATAAGCTCATTGTAGTCAGTCAATAAGATTATCTTTCTCTTCCAGAATATTTCTACTTTATTCTTCTTTAAAATCTACAACAGTTTCTCTTTGAACATGTTTCACAAAAATTCATATAGTAGGTTTTATCTAGATCTTGTTTTATTATTTTGTTTCTGTTTTATCGTCTATACTCCGACAGTTCATCTCTCTGCCCATATATAGTGGTTTCTAACACAATCATCAATCTTGTATTTTCAGGGTTTTCTTGAGTTACGAATGGAGCCATGGTTAAGAAACTTGTTGACTAGATGCTTGGCTATCATCCCCAGTTTAGTTGTTGCTCTTATCGGTGGCTCTTCTGGAGCTGGGCAGTTGATCATTGTTGCTTCGGTATTTATCCAATTCCCTATCCAAAATATGTACACTTGTTTAACATGGTTATTTTTCTTTTTTTTTTTTTTTGGAATTATCAATTCAATAAGACGTTATTTTTACTGTCCTAATTTAATTTGAATTAAGCTGACGTAGTTCGCCAACTGCAGATGATCTTGTCATTTGAACTCCCGTTTGCTCTCATCCCTCTTCTCAAATTTACCAGCAGCAAGACTAAGATGGGTGTCCATGCCAACTCATTTGTGGTAATCTCTTGCTCTTTGAAAGGCGTATAGTTAAAACTGTAAAATGCAAAAGTGTTCGGCAACTAATTCTGCTGCCTGAAAAAATAACAGGATGATTATACATTGGCAGACCTCTGTGCAGGCTTCTAGTGCATCATCCCTTTTATCTTTCAGAAGTAGAAATAATTGTTCACCTTTGTATATAAGAAATACATACGAGTAGTACTTCCCTAAGATTTTTGATGACAGTTGAGAACCTAGAATTGGAATTGAATTATATTGCTTAAGACATTTCAAAAGTTTGGGAGACTTCAAAATTTGTGACCTGGCCCGGTAGCCAATTCCAGTTCCATTGATTTCCCTAGAAATCTAGAATCATTGAGGAATTGAAACTTTTACTCGAGTTTCACGTGATGTCCAAACATGTTTGTGGGTTGGGTTATGAATTGACTTGGAACATTTTATTTCATACAATCAAAATCGTGAAAATGAAATCAATATATTGTTTCTAATATATCTCTAATAGCTTTCAAATCAGCTGGGTAATTGGTTCTTATATGGTTCGTCTGGGTCTCTTATGTATTATATACAGCTTTCAGCAATCACCTGGGTAATTGGCTCCTTGATAATGGGCATCAATGTGTACTTCATTGTAAGCACCTTCATCAAGCTACTGCTACACAGCAAGATGAAACTTGTAGCTGTCGTATTTTCTGGAATATTTGGATTTGCAGCATTACTTGTATACTTTGCCGCAGTTGCTTACCTTGTCATCCGAAAAAACAAGGAGAGCGGCAACCTTCTATCCCTAACAACTCGTGAAGATCAGCAGATTCCAAGAGAAGACATTGTTAACATGCAACTGCCTCAGAGAAGAAGTACTGGCGATGTTGAGTGAACCCAGCTTGTCTTAATTTTTTAGGGTTTGGATATGAATGAGAAATGTTCATGAACTTCTCTGATATGGACAACAATCAGCTCTAGTTCACTTTGATATTGTCAAATTAGCCAATCTCATATGTGATATCAACCCGTGAATCGTATAGTTAGATGAGGAAAGCAATAAGGAATCGGGTTGATTTCACATGTGACATTGTCTAAAAATATGGTCGAAAACCAAGAGTTTGGAGGTTCATGGGCATTACAGTACAAATTTGATCTTGCCCTTTCTTGATATATGGTCGACTTCCATTAGAAAAACAACAATGTATCATTGTATATTGATTTTTTTTTTCTTTTTTTTCTTCTTTTTGTCAAAGGAGCGAGCCATTAAAGCAGTATAATACAAGTCTGTTTTAACCACTAGGTTAAAACATCTACACTCACGACAATGTATATCGATAAATACGATACACTGATACTTTTTTTTTTTTTTTTTTTTTTTTTTTTTTTTTTTTTTTTTTTGATGCACACACTGATACTGTATATTATAAGAAAAAACTCAAGTAAACTAAGAAGCACAAGTAATGGGTGTTGGTGCTAAGTACAAGTACACAAGTAAATGAACAGCAAAGACCCTTTGAAAAATAAGGAAGTAATCAGGATTGTATATGATGAGTAGTAGCATCTTGATGTTGTGGAGGAATAGGAAGATGACCCATTTCTTGAAGGCATTTCACTGTTTCATATAAACATTGCTTTACTCCTGTGAATTCCAATCCCAAGTCCTTCACCTTTTGATTTGTAAACTTGTATGGTTTCGCTCTCGGGTTTACCTCGTCTGAGCACCTACATTCATCTCAACTCGCATTAGTGATTTATTTGTCTTTTCTTTTGGTGGCCGAGGAGCTAGATAATAACAATGATGATACAACATCTGAGTTTTAACATTTCTGGGGAGAGAAAAAGGGAACATACTTGGTAGGAATAGGGTACTCAGGAAAGAACTTAGCCAAAATGTCACAAACTTCACCACGATGAAGAGCACTTTCTGCACAAATATACCTTCCATTTGCCGAGGGATTCTCATACACTAAGACATGTGCCAAGGCCACTTCCTTAACATGCACATATAGTTGAACTGAATTTGCATATGTCTTAGCTGACCCTGTCAAATATTTCAGGATATGAACTGTGCTTGCATTCACACTTGGTTGTAGGAGTGGACCCAACACCAACACCGGGTTCACCACCACTAAGTCCACCCCTAGCTCTTTCGCTGTCTCCCACGCCACCTGCTCTGCCACCGTCTTTCCATAGCAATACCAATTCTGTAAAACTCAATGTGCAATGGTCTTTCATTAAGTTATCGCACAATAAATATAACTTTAAGGGAGTAAAGTCTCTGATAAAACGGTTTTACAGTAAAACATTATTGTAAAATCATATACTGACTTTGATGCCCTATGGAAAAGTGATGGTAGATGTTGGTATTTTAGTGAGGATATTAAGTAAAATATCATTTGGTTACAGTAACACTTGTGTTAAACCGTTTTATTATGAAATTTACAAAAGGACAAATAAAATGAAGAATATGTCGCTTTCAAACGATTTAATTATAAAGACAAAATGAAGGAAGTATTGGAGACAATTTGTGTGAATAGATTTCATCAATCTACACCACAAATTCAAAACCATGCACCTAACTTTTTGGAATAAAAAATTTGGGAAAAAGTTTAGTCAGAGATCCTAAGACCTACCACAAAAATTCCGACCAATTCTATATTACAACTTACTTATTGCCCTTGTAGTCTTCGACTTTGTGACTTTGTCCTAGCTAACGTTGATTCTCGTCATTTCGTTGCATGTAAAGTTTAACTAAAACATTGTGAACTAGACGGATCATGTTACAAATTTGTGCATCATCGTCTCACGTAAATTTGGTAGGAAAATAAATAATTACGGGGTATAACTTTGTTTTAAAGAAATTTATTAGTCCGCAACATAGTAAAAATGAACAATTAACTTGGACGGATGGAATATTAAATATTGTATTTCTTTGTGAAGGTGACGAACCTTGGTGTTCTTGCAAAAGTCGAGATCACTCCAACAACTCTCATCCACTACCTTGTCGGGGCTCCGATTTGGATTCATATAAACGGCTCCAATCGATGATGTGAAAACCACACGTTTTACCTTGGCATCTGCTGCTGCTACTATCACATTTTGTGTTCCTTTTACTGCTGGCTCCAACATTTGTTCCTTAGGAATATAACAAGTCATTCCATATCAATTTTTGTGATAAATACCCGACGTGGTTGTGTTGTGTTGTGATAATATTATTTTTAAACAAATGTATGGTAGCGTTTTTCGATTCAATTATTTCAATTTTGACAGGAGTATGTTATTAAAGGCATTATTGTAAGTCTTTACATTATGTATTGTAATACTGAAATATGAATAGCGATACTGAAATTTAATACGACCGGTATCATTTATACGTCACCTTCGACATTAGTACATTACATATGATTTGTTATACTGAAACTTAATACCGCCGATATCATTTACTCCGTATATGTCAGCATCGACATTACATATGATTTGTAACCAAATCGACGAATTAATATTTTAATGAATAAAGAGACATACAGGGTCGTCGGTAACAGGAGATGCAGTGTGAAAAACACCATGACAACCAGTAATGGCAGCTTTCAAGCTTTCAAAATCCTCAAGGTCAGCTTTGTACATTATTAGCCTCTCCTTTGCTCCCTCCATAGCCTTTAAATGCCCGTTCTTCGGATCATCTGTATTTTCACCACACAAATTCCATGAATACTAATATTAAACTACCGCTTAAAGAGAATAAAAAAAACGTAAACAAATGATTGAGACTGAGGAAATAATAACTATTATCGGTAACAATATTATATGATTAATGAGCCTTCTCTACAATGTTCACATTATTGCTTGACCACTAAAATAAAAAGTTCAACGGGTTAGTATGAATTAAACCGGATAAAGATTTTGATGTTCAACTTCATGAGAATAAAACAGTGTTACTACTACTGGGAAAAAAAAAAAAAAAACTTCATAAATAGTTTACGTTCACTTTTGAATTGTTTTTGTACGTAAATATATCTAAGTTGAGTATGAAGTTGAGAACTCATTATTCACCCAACAAAAAATAAATATGAAAAACAAACAGACATTATTAGCTCATACTCCCTCTTTCCAACGATTTGTTTACCTTTAATTAAAATGCATGCGTCTCATAAAGAATAAGAAAAAGGTAAATAAATGAATGATAGTGAAGAGTATAAAACTATTTGCGGGAATCGACGAGTAGGTTTTCTCATGGAGTTGTAGTAATAATAGTAGTAGTAGTGAAAGAGTATATAGATTTCCTTGCCTGGATTTCTAACGGTCCCTTTAACGGTGTAGCCTTTCTCAAGGAGGAGCTTAATTAACCACGATGCAATGAACCCGCCGGCCCCAGTCACACAAACCGTCTGTCCGTTTCCGGTGGCGGCTTCAACGATGTTGGCTGATGGCATGATTGTTTCTCACTCTGTCTATATTAATATGTTATTTTTCTTTGGTTACAAGTTATGTAGAAGATAGATATATTTAATAGGGAGTTGGTTGGAGAGCTAATTATAAGAAAAATGAGTGTGTAGTAGTGAGTGTATTTATAGGAGAAAATGAAATGACATAGTGAAGGCTATTGCTCACCTACCAACTTTCATACTGATTCTCTACGTAAAAATAATAAGCAAAGAAATTCAAGGATAAATTTAAAATTAATTCATTTGGTTAGTGAAAAGTAATTTGGGTGGAGATTTTGACATAGTGAAGGCGCTATTGATCAACATTTGTAATTGAAACTTGCACGATTGATTTTGTATTGGCAAGTACAAAAACCTTTCTCTCTGTTTTCTAATTTATGATCATTCTGTCCAACAAAAAAAATAACAAATTCATTCTAAGGGAGGAGTATATTAGGTATATTTTGGATTATTATTGATCAAGTAAATCAAATTAGGTGAATTATTGAAAGGCATTATATATATTTCCCTTTTAAACGACAACATATAGCGTGCTTTGAATTAATATGATGATGATGATGATGATGATGATGATGATGATGATGATGATGATACACCAACCGGTCTAACTTAGAATGTGTAGGGTTTCATGTGATGAGAAAATTGGACATGGTTGGAATACGGGATTAATTAACATTGCCTCGCTTGTGCAGTTTGTTTGTGCCTTATCATAACTTCATTACGTATGCATTGGGTTTAATTAGCATGTGCATGTCGTACTTAGAATTAAGTACCCACCCTAAACGCTAGCTAGTAGTTGCTTAGTCGTCCTTAGGGTAGTCACCATGCACAACTGTAGTTTATACTTTATATTGACAGCCATACCAAATGTCGTTTGTCTTATAATCTCGTTTATTTGATCCAAACGTAATGGTATAGCTCACCGTGATTCATAATTGAGATCGGACGTATTCTTATAGGAAGTAATATTCCGAATATTACAGTAATATTGATAGTTAAGGATATAATATTATTATGATCATATTTCTGAAAATATGAGATTCCAGTTGTAGTATATATTGAGACTTTGATATTGAATAAATCACAATCGAAAGCTTCTCCCAAACCAAATCGATAATTCAATAGAGACTACGTTTATCATTAACTTTTTTTTATCCGAAAATGACACGGTTATTTGATTATAATTTATAACACGGTACGTACCATGTCATTGCAATTTACGACAATGCATATATACCATCGAAGACATACAATTTACGACAATGCATGTCGCCGATAAAATTAACATGTAAGTGATCTTAATTTAGATATGAACCGGCTTATTGATGGGTGAATTACCAAAAATATATGGTGATTTTTGGTCCATGGTGGTAGAAATAGCTAATATCAAAGAACATAAAAAACCAAAGTTGTCGCTAAGTTTGGATGGTAACCCAACCAATCACTATCGGTACAATAACTTTTCTAACAAATCCAATTTTAAGTTCTGATTGTCTAAAGGGAATCATTATCAAGTCACTTTTTTAGATTTCTTTCCATATTGAAAAAATATACTCCAACAAAGTTTGTTTCCACTCTAGATTTTTTTTCTTTTTATTTTACGCCCTTGTTTAACGTTGACAAATTATTTCATGTTGTCAACATTTTGGCTCTGTTTGACATAATATTTCAGCTAATTTGTTTGACCAAAGTAGCTTATTTGACCAAAATCTCAACTCCCATTTAATCTATAATATTAAAGAAGCATTATCAATATTTTTTTACGTCATTTTATCAAAAGTTAGCTACCTTTTCAGAAACTTTATCAAACATTTTTTTTATAATCAGTTAGCTTATTAGTTACCCTTCTGACATTTCAACTACCTTTTCAACTAGTTTCCCAAACTATCCAAATTACCCTTTTTCCCTCTTTTAACTTGAACCTAACCATAAATAAATGCCTCACTTTATCTCTCTAAAAATCGCTTTCAAAAATCAAACGAACCTGACTTCAACTTCAATCAATCCACCCAAAGTTGGCTGGTGTGAGTGGTAAGGGTTCTTATCTCAAACAAGTGGTTAGGGGTTCGATTCCTACTCTTGCGAATGAAAAAGCTAAACTTGGGAGGAGTCAACCCATTAAATTGCCTTTAGTGTTCCAATGAAGATTGTCCCAACTGTCGGTAGGGGGTACTCCTAAAAAGAAAAAAGGAAACAAAAAAACAAACTTCAATCAATCAAAACATATGTCATCAACAAATCGTTCAAGCAAGTAATTTTAATATAAAAATATTTTCATAAATTTCATTTTAACATGGTTTAATTTGTTACTAGTATTGGTGTCCGGCTCCGCCCGGGCTATCTTTATTTAGCATTAAAATTTATGTTCAATTAAATAAAATTACATTAAAGTTGCATAACTCATAAATTTATCATTTATATAATTTGTATATATGTCATATCTTAAAATTACGTTGAAATAAATTATGAAACAAATTCACTACTCCCGTTAATTAATATCTTAAAGTTGCATAACTCATTATTCACGTATACTTTCTTTTGATGTTAATATTGTTACTTTTATTACATTCGTTATTACTACTATTACTTTCACAGCTTCCGCAGTAATTATTGTTACATTCACTACTGCCGCATTAATATTGATAATTTTACTACTCTCGTTGTTACTTCTATTACTTTCACTACTCACGCTCACTATTCAAATGAGTGATTACTATCATATTATTATATATCCAATGCTACTACAATTCTTTTCACTACTAACAAAATTACTTTTACTATTTAGGCATGCAATTTTAAGAGATTGAAATATTTATATAAATATACTTCGTATTACATATGTGCATTACATCAATTCGAAATAATTAGGGAATATTATATTTTTTTAGAAATCTAGCTTGATTTATTTACCTTTTAATAGTTTCCAAAATATAACATACTTATATTATATATGTCTATGTTAAATAATTAACATTATTTATACTAATTAATACCATAGGTGGAGCATGCTTATTTTAAGGAAAATCACCATATTTTGATATTCTCTAAATTTATATTTTAACCAAAACTATCTAATATTTACATTAATGTCCCTTGTTCGGGTCCATCACACAGTGTTATCGATTAAAAACTATATAGTATAATTAATTTGTATGATTTGATTTAATTACATTGAAGTCCCTTG
>VHZZ01008291.1:17145-34317 GCA_009801015.1 Silene noctiflora
TTGTTAGGACCCGATTTAAGGTCGATGCTAAAAGTGAAAGCTGGGCATCTATTGGCTTAGATGATAATTTGTGATGATTAATTCGATACCTAATTCGTATGTTAATTTTCATGTATGAACCGACTTCCCTGGATGTTTTTAATATTATTGTTTACATCTTTTTGCATTTCGTTTATTTATAGTTTTTATAATCAATCCTCCAACCAACCATTCCTCTTGTGACCATAAGATAGATAGACTACCAACCATCGACAGTAAAATTACGTAGCGTCTCTGTGGAATTCGACCCCTTTATACTACATTAATTTTTTGTACCTAGGGTATTTTTGATAGGGTGCGACACCTCATCATGGTATGTTACCAGTTTTAGTGTTGTCTGTTGTTGGTATGGTTTGAACTTCGGGGAAGAAGTTCAATTTTAAGGAGGGAAGACTGTAATACTCGGTATTTTTAGTATAGGGACACTCGGTAGAGTAAAGGATACTCGACCGAGTGCCCAGTGGTGTCAGTCTGTCAGTGTTCTGGAAGTGGGGAACTCGGACGAATGCACTGCACTCGGTCAAGTGTTGCCTACTCGGTCGAGTGTCATGTACTCGACCGAGTGTCCGGTTCGTATCAGGTTTTTAACGGAAAGTATAAATATTAGAACGAGAAGCAGTAATTCATTATTTCGCTTTTAAATAAAACCTAGACATCGTTACTGCTCCTCCTTCTAATTCTTCATTTCCGCGGCGCGTCTCTATTGTCTTGTTGGGATTTCTATGCATCGTAAGACCGTGTTTGTAAGGGTAAGTCTCTATTTGAGTCTTTAAGCATGTTTTTGGGAACCCTAATTTCTGATTTAGGGGTTATTGGAAGGAATTGTGTCTTATTGCATGTTTGATTCGTTATAGGAGGAGAATTCATAGAAGAGGCCTTTTAATCGCTTGATTGTTCCTGAAATTGCTGATTACTGTAGGATTTCCTACTCAGTTGTCTGAGTAATTATATGCGTACTAATGTGACGGTATTGTATTGTGCTTTATGATGTGATTCTATGCTTGTGATGGAATTGTGATGGCGGAGTTAGTGTGGCGGATGTTGGAGTCGAGTGTGATCGGTATTGTGATTTTGATATATTTTTGTGAGCCATTGTGAGAGGTGGTCTCACCCCCATTGTTCGCCTCATGCGTTCTCTCTGCGTAGGGGGGATGTGCACATTAAGGGACTTGGGTTATTATGGGTGGTTTAGGTGGTTGCCTGCGGTCTTCCACTGGTAGGGCTACACACTTCGGTGTGTAGTCGGTTACTTATGATGTGGTGTGGTGATGGTGGCGATGGTGGTGGTGTGGTACTGTTACGTTATTGTTTACATTGTTATTGTATATAGTTATTCAGTTGGCTGACCCCGTTTAATGTTTTAAAAACTGTGGTGATCCATTCGGGGATGGTGAGCAGTTAGTGTAGCAGGTAATGACGATGATGGTTGTTGACTGCGCGGCGGGGTTAGCAGGGAGGAGTCTCACGAGTTATATTAGCTTCCGTAGACTTTATGAGTTTCTATTTTATTAGTTTGGTTTGTACTCCGTGTTTTGGAGAAGGATTTTGTAATCAGTTAAACTATATTTATATTAGTAATGTTTCTTTATTGTTACTATGATGTTCACTGCCTCGGGAAACCGAGATGGTAGCATCCTTGTATTCAGAGGTAGTTCTTGGTAAGGTGCCTCGGAGTATGGGTGGGAAATGAGTTGAACACACTCGTCGAACACACACCTAAACGAGTTGGATAATAAACAAGGAATGAGATACCGAAAGACCGAAAGAGATTGATTAGAAGATGGGTCTGGGTGGGAAATGAGTTACAGTCAAAGCTAAATTTTATCTTCAATTATTTAGATCTAATATCAATACATTTACAAAAATAAAATCGTGCATTATTTATACCTATAAAAAATATATTTTATTAAATTTAAATAATGTTTCCCATACCCTAAATTTCATGGGATGTCATGTCACGTATCCGTTTTGGTGCTAGTTAGCGGGGGGGGGAGAGGGTGTGGTGGTGTTGGCTATGGTGGATGTGGGTATTAACGGGTCAAGATGGTGGGGGAAATGGTGGGTGAACTAATTAATAAGGGCAAAACAGTCTTTTTGAATATTCCTTTGAAATTTGGTATTAAGTTTTGGAGAAATTAGGATTTTAGGTATAAATTCTTAAAAAACGTTATATTAGGTAGAATAGTGTAAGTTTTAAGAAATTGAGTTATTTTAGCTATAAGCTATCAATTTACCCTAATTTAAACATAAATTATCATAAACGAAATAGCAAAAAGGTAGTTTTAGGTCCATTTCTGCAACACCCCCATACACCAAGGTGTCTTACCAAGGACCACCTTAGCATATCGAAGTGCTACCATCTCGGTTTCCCGAGGTAGTAAGCATCATAGTTACCATAATGATACGAGTTTAGAATAAATAAGCTTTAAGGTACATACAAAACTCCAAAACCAAAAGAACTAAAAGCATAACGACTCAGCGGAAGCTGAAGACTCAGAGCAAGCTAGAACTGATCATCATCTCGCAAACGACCCATCCGACTCCCACGCATGCTTGTTATCAGTACCTGCTAGACTCACTGCTCACCATCCCCCAAATGGATCACCACAGTTTTGAAAATAATAAACAGGGTCAGTCAACTGCATAACCAAAATAAGAATTCACAACAATACAATCTAATCAAATTGTAACTGGTCAATCCTCTAAACTCCAAAAGTAACCAGTAACCGACTACACACTGAAGTGTGTACCCCTGCCAGGTTCACATCGCAACGGGAGATCCACATCGGCGGGGACCGCAGGCTTACCACCTAAGCCCCGCTCATCGCAACGAGCGAACCCAGATCATTAATGTGCACATCCCCGTTGTGACGGGAGCCACAAGGAGCGAACATGGGGTTTGAACCATCTCCCGAAAAATGGCTCCACAACAATACCAACAACCGAAACCAACAATAATCACAATCACAATCACAATCACAATCACAATCACAATAATAATAATAATCACAATCATAATCACAATCACAATCACAATAATGCCAACCAACAATTACACATCCATCTTATGATTAATTAACCAGTCAAATGAGTAGGGAAACCCTACTTTTTCGCAATCCGTTATACCGCAGCCAATCATACAAACGCACAACGAGTGACACATCGTCACCTACAACTCGATAATCAACAACACATACGATGACCAACCCTCTAAACCCCCAAAACATCCAAATTTGGGTTTGTCAAAGCCCCTATTGACAACCATAAACCTACTCAGAAAAATGTTAGAGACTTACTGACGAAACCGACACAGAAAACGAGAGCAAAGACTCACGATTGATCAACCCTAGCCTTGGAAATGATTAGGAAGATTAGAGAAATTGTGTACGTAGTTTGGGTTTTGATAGGAACTGATTTAGAAATGCTTAGCACGCCCTTGTATACTCCTCTAATGATCTTTATCAAAACCTCGGAAATAACACGTGATCGACCAGGCACTCGGTCGAGTACCTGACGTACTCGACCGAATACGCCATACTCGACTGAGTACCACATGCTCGGTCGAGTGCACCCAAGTCAGTAGCCTGACTCAAACCACCTGATGACACACTCGGTCGAGTACCATCCACTCGACCGAGTACTCTATACTCATAAATCTGTGGCATTACAATTTTGGTCTAAGACCGGACGGACCGAATATTTTGGGTTCGATCCGGCGAACAACGAAAGTTTTAGGTCCGATCTTCGGTTCACGAAAATTTTAGTTTCGATCTTCGGTCTGATCCGATTTGACCTATCCGGTCTGGTCTTAAACTGATGCTCAGCCCTAAGAAATCACTACTTGTTAAAACCGGTTACCTACATCTCTTGAAGTTCACAAAGCTCGCAACCTGGTAAAATCTTTTAAGTGATTCCAATTAGACTTGACAAAAGTAACCAGAGTCTATTGACCCGACCTGAAAAAGTTGATCTCGAGAGCCGAACTATATCACCTCAATGTGACCCGAAACACGATTTGACCCGACCCGGTCCGAACATGACCCGAGCTTTCTTGACTCGTAACAGACCCGATCCGAAACCACCAAACCCAAAAATGACTCGATAAAACATAATTTTACTTGAACCGAAAAGACTTGAAATGACTTTTTCTCTCTTATTCGTTGACCTAAAAATGACCCGGCCTTAACTAACCTGACCCGCTTGATACGAAAGAAGACCTAACCAACAAACCTATAACAGACCCGAAACCCGAAATGACCCGACCCCAATTAACCCAAAATCAGCAAGAGACCTGAATTGACCCGATCAGAACTGGCCCAATCCAAACCCGACCCGATTGACCTGTTATCAGGTCTAAATGTCTAATTTTCCAATGGAATTCTCTATGGAAAGCTCCCCATTCCCCCAAGTTGACTACTTTCCTGTAAAAACTGGGGAACACTATTTTACCCACTTTCCCAACCCTCTGCTACCATGGCCTTCTTTCTTTTAATTCATGTACCTTCTGCCATTTAGAACCGGAAACGCTTGATCACCTTTTCCGCTGCTGCAACTTCACTACGGGTATTTGGAAAGTGGGTATGCTTGGGCTTGCCATTAACTCAAATAGAACCATTCCCTTCCATCAATGGCTGCAGGGCTGCAGGACATGCTCCGATATGTATTCCTTCCCGCCCCGCCCCCTTATAGACAGGCGCTTGAATTCATATCCACCTTCGTTGCTATCTGGCGCCACAGGAATGCTATCATTTTCCAGTAAGTCAGTCTTAATCCTTTCCATGTACTTGAGTCCACCCGTATCCTTCTAAATTCTTAGTTTACAAGTCAACAATATAAACCCTGTAAAGAATTTCTTTTGCAGAGTCCTGTTCTGATGCCTTCACATCCAAGAACCTCTGGTCCGAGTCCAGTCCTCTATTCTGTATATTCCATAGAAGCAAGAACTCCGCTGTCACGTTTATCAAATGGGAAAACAACAGTCATGAGATATCTAATTGGTAAATTAGACTTGCATCCACAACGGTTGTATGCTTCAAGCCTTTGCTAACGCACTTTTAGCAGCTATGGAGGAAGAGCCGGCATGCCTTCACTGATGTGATTTTCCTGACCAATAATAAAAGATTTACGAACCTGATTACTTCGACTTCACCATTGCCAATTTGGTTGCATCATACTATTCACAGGCTTCGACGCCTGTTGGCCTCTCATGACCTCTTTGGTCTGTTGGGTTTTGTAACTGGTTAGCTAAGTAGTTATTTCTTGTACTTTGTTTCATTGTCAAAAAAAAGAGAGAAAATAATAGACGGCCTAAGGGCACTAAGTAAGCCAAAATGGCATAGAGTACCATGTTCCATTAGTCTCAAATTCCCTTCTTTTAGAGTTTTTCTTCATATACAAGTCTAACACACTGAAGTTTTGGACAAATTTCCGACTTACAATACAGATAATTTGACCTAAATATTGTGACAATATATACTACGTACAAATACTCTGATTAATCTAATTAACCAGAGTTCGCCTCACACCTAAAAACTGAGGTTTATACTTTATCATCTCTTTTGGAAGTTAAATGTCCTGATCGCGAAAGCAAAGATGAAGGCAAAGAGGACCGCAAATCCAACAACAATAGCAGCAACTTCTCCAAGGAAATCATGTTGAAATCCAAAGTAGCTCTTGATAAACTCTTCTACTGTCGGGTTGGCAGGATTGTCCACGAGTATCTCCTGTACGTCCCCAAACTGAGAGGTTACTAACCCGTACAAAGTCCATGCCACCGGGCAAATGTAGTAGTACCATCTCCACCATATGGGTATTTTCTGTTTCATTACCAAGCATAACATTAGATTTAGTGCCTCAATTTCCCCTATACAATAGTACCGAGGCCAACTTTATGTTGTAACTTAGTGTTTTAGTAATCTCTAAACCAGTAAACTATGCTATAAGGTAGCTACAATGACAGTATTATTGTTGACATGTTAGGTCTTAGGTCATTAGTACCACAACTCAATAATTTTATTGTCGAAGTTGGTTGATATGACTCATGAGATGACTCGAAACTCAATATTACACTTCAGCTAATAAGACCCTGTAAGGTACCCATCTTAGCATTCTCAGGTAGTAAAAGAAGCTACAAGGTAAACAAATGGAGTACACTTGGTCTTGTATGAAAGTATGAAACAACCTCATTATATGAAACGGTACGAAATTACATTTCAACTTAAATGGTACCATCTAAGAAATTTAAACTAGTAACAGGCATTAACGTAAACAAATAAGGTAGGTATTACGAGTCTGCCATCATGGGGAACTACTCAAAATTTACATTTTACGCCATACACGAAACAAATGGATTCTAGTTAATCTTGCGTGAAACTGTCTCAATTTTACGAATTCTGAGACCACTTTAAAGGTCCCTGGTCAGTTTTCGAAGTAACCCATCTAATACTTAAAGCATTTGAATCATATACTCTACTGTAATAGTAGTAACAAGTAATCAAGCATAGTAATGAATAATGACAGTGTGTAAAAAGGGATTACCGGTTTCGGTATGAGGAATCCAGAAAAAAGGTTCCAAATTCCATAAAAGGCGGCAGCAATGATGGGGGCAACATGGTGGTTGGGTGTGATGGCCACGGTCATCATGCCATAGAAGGTGAAATAACAAAGGGTGAAGAACATGAAGAAGAGGTACCATAAGAACTTGGCTGCTGTCCATTCAAACCCTATCATTGCATATACTATGACGCCATATACTAACGCTTGCACAAAGATGTATGGTATCTCAATCAATGCCTGTCAGCAAAGACAAATGTTATGAGAAAATTACCTTAAAAGAATGTTTCACAGCAATTCTAATAATGATAAATGGGAGGTTTCACACTCGCGTAGCATTAAGACTGAGACCGGTTAAATCGTTTCCTCCAGGAATATGTGTTCTACATAGTGTTTTGGGAATTGAATTGTAAGTGCAAGATACCTGAGCAAAAGCATAAGGTAAAGCTGAGTACATTCCTGCAGCTTTTTCTCTATAGAAGACTGTTCTTTCTACAGCAACAATTGGTTGAACTGACGCTGCATTTTGCACACCGATAAATAGCACCGCAGCGTACATAGAACCCATTGCATTGAATAGATCTATAGATTTTTTTCTGAACATAGAAAAAATAGAAATTCAGCATAGATTTCTTACTAGTAAATCTTGAATATTTAATCTTCCTTGCTAATTTTTATCACTAGTAAATCTTTAGGAAATCATTTTGACCACTACCTTCGTTCATTTGGATTAATTCACTGCATTTTCTAGAGGGTATTTTGGTATGCATACCCTCAAAATTTACCTCAAAGTGATGATATAGTCAATTGGTTTGAGTGGCCCAAAAACGAATATGTATTTGAATCTAAATGAAAATAGGAAGTACTAATTCTCTTTGATCAGGATTTTGCATCAAAACGTACGTTTTGCCTCCAAGTTGCCAAAAGATAGTCCCGAACAATATAGCAATCATGGTGGTAAAGAGAAATCTGACGGCGGTGTACATAGGATTACGCCAGTAAGACCAGTTCTGTTTCCACAAACAAGCCATAGTTTGTACTATGAAAGGTTGGGAATACTGAGTGTTGAAATGAAGGTCTTTTGAACCAGGTCGAGGTGTTCCCACCTCTTGGATCAGTGCTTTGTTCCTCCTGTAACCAAAAACACCAGGCATCAGGATTCAGGCACAAGTCTCAACCTGTCATGCTATAATTTTCTTATACATGTACTAAGTTTAGGGATGACAGCAGATTTTAGTTTGTCTAGATCCATTGGTCCAATGGTTGGTTTTGGATTTTAAAATTTTGTATTTAATGGATTAGGGTCGGATTTGGATTCAGTGACCAGAAAATTGATCCGGATATTTTATATGAGACATGTCTGCAAATAAAACTAAAATTTGACTCGTTCGGGTTGGATTTGTTGGACACTTGGATCCTATCTTGACCGGACCTGCAGATCCAGGTCGAATATGGATCTATGTTAGTCTTTACAGATTTGAATCTAGATTCGATAGGATCCAGTTCAAATCCGGTTCATTGTCATCCTTGGTTAAATATTTGTTAGAAATACCTGTATAGGTCTGAATTCTTGTACAAATCGGCAAAATCTACTCCAAGAGCTAGCTCTTGACCAGGTGTTGAGACCTCCAACATCCAGGTTGCTGGATTATAACCATTTGTGATTTTCTGCACTCCTTGAATACTCTGTATCATGTAGACCAGTCAAATTATGACTCGACTCGTAAACCCAGCCCAACCCGTTTTTCTAAAGCTAAGACCCGAAAATCTTCACCTGTTCGACCCAAATCCGAAATGACCTGTTAATTTAGGGTTGAAAACTGACCCAAACTGGTTGACCCCATTGGTCACAGATAAATTAAGAATTTTATGAAAGTATTAATATAATATTTATATATATTTCCTATTTGTAAAAATAATTAAACAACTTTTAGTATTAGTAATTTAAATTACACACAATTAAAATCTCAATTTTATATAATTTTTAGAACCTTTAATAATAAAAAAAATTTATCAACATAACTTAATTCTATAGTTATTATTTCAATATATAACTAATGTAAGCGTTGTATATGATTAAAGTATTAATATAATATGAATATGCTTTAGTTTTTAAAAAATATTTTTTCGATTTAAAAAAAAAAGCGTTAGAAACTAATTTTGGACCTGTAGTCTGACCCTCACCCGACCCATACTCAACCAGACCTGACCCAACCCGTATGACCCGACTCATATGACCCAACTTGCCCGATCTGTTTGACAGGTCTAGAACTATCAAGCATATAACAAATCAGTTAAATGCATGAATTCAAGTGCAAAAAAATCACAAGTTAACCTCAAAGTAATTGATGAGATCACAAGATTGTTGTCCTAATGGCCCAACATATATTTCATGCCCTCCTCTCTTCATCAAAAATAGCTGCAACAACCATAATAAAACTTTATTTACTTTTCTCTAAAGTATGATGAATGATCCGATCAAGATGACAGACCCCTTTTAAAATATGGAACCGATTTTTACCTCATCGAAAGCCTCAAATATGTCAATGCTAGGTTGGTGAATGGTACACACAACAGTTCTTCCTGTATCAACTGTGTTTCTGACAGTCCTCATCACTATAGCTGCAGCTCTTGCATCAAGCCCTGAAGTTGGTTCATCCATGAAAATGATGGACGGGTTTGCAACTAACTCGACTGCTATTGTAAGCCTTTTCCTTTGTTCGGTTGACAAACCACTCACACCAGGTAATCCTACTAGTGCTCCCCTCAATGGGGCTAGCTCAACTAGCTCCATCACCTCCTCCACAAACATCTACTTGGACGAAAGTAAGTTTTAACATTTTGTATAATGCAATTAGATAAATATACGAGGTAAGACTTTAATACAATTTTTAACATCCGAGTGATGCGACTTTAATACAATTTTTAACATAGTACTTCGTAATAGAGAGCAATCAATAGTTCAATACTAACCTCTCTTGTTTGAGGATTCACATCAGAGGATAAACGCAACCAGGCAGAGTATAGCAAAGATTCGTAGACAGTTACATAGGGAGAGTGGATATCATTTTGCTCACAATATCCTGAAATTCTAGCAAAAGTTTCATGCTTCTTAGGATACCCCGAAATTTTAATGTCTCCTTCAATGAACCCTCCGGTTTTCCTTCCAGCAAGGACATCCATGAGCGTCGTTTTCCCAGCACCACTGACTCCCATTAGAGCAGTAAGAACTCCTGGCCTAAATGCTCCACTAACGCCTTTAAGAAGCTCCAGCTTATCTTCAACCACACCCTGTGCTTTCATTTCCTGGTTTTAAAAGTATTTCAGGTAATTTTCAGATATTGTTCTGATGTTATATATAATGACACATGTATGAGACGATGTTAAATGTAAGAACAACTTGACTCCTAGCATATTCCACACAAAATAAGGGTTAATGAGTTCGCCTCAAATGTAAGAAATCTTATACTCGTATGAATTTCTGAAATTTACAAGACAGTTGTATTGTTTGATCCTCAGTCACTAGCATAGACTTATATGTTTACCTGTGGCATGTCGACTGAATATTGTACTTCACTGAAAGTAATCGAATGTTGCTCAAAAGGAAGAATCATTCCCTTTTTCTTAATTTCTTGAGCTGCTTGAACAACAATTTCGCGTCCATTTCCTACAGGTTAAAGTAATAAGGCCATTTAGAATTGCCTTAGGTTGAAACTATGTATTCACTCTACAATAATGTTGTTGACAGAATAAATCTCAAAGGATCCAGCATATGCCAAGTTAAGGGGGTCAGTACCGTTTGTGTCCTTCTTGTCATCATCATCTGGGATTGCTTGAGCTGTCTTGTATGCTGCATAAGAGCATGGTGGAATATTAGTCAAAAATCTACGACATTACCTAGGGATTTGAAGGTGCTCTTCCGTAACTACTATGCGTGTCAAATGTATGCAACCCTACTTTCTCCTGAAAACATACTACGGTTGATCGCATGTCGATGACCCATAATGACAATTATCGAGATTCAAGAATTGTCACTGACTGCTAAATCCAGATATAAAGAAGCGCAGACTACTTAGCAAGGTGTAATAAATGTGATATATGAAAATTTCAGAAGGTTGTCCAAACTCCAGAGTTAGAAGGCAACATACGGCTGAGTAAAGCAAGAGCAAAAGTGTAAACAATGTTGAAGAGAATAGTAAATCCAACTAATGCGCCTGCTGCTATCCAATACCAATATGCGTGAGTGGGAAAACCTCGACCCTTTAGGATTATAACTCCAAGTGTTTCATTTTGGCCTGGAAGAATCTGCGGTGTACACGAGCAAATGTTAAGCCAAATTCTAAAACAACAACTAAATCGTCAAATAATGGTATGGGATTAGCTGATATGAATCATCGTATGAAGCTTAAATAGAAATTTAAAAGTTGAGAGAAGGGAAAAACACATACTGTGCTCCAACTGTGCCCAAGGAATTCATTGACAGCCACAGCATTCTGAGCATACATCATTGGTGATGCCCAATAACCCCATATCCACCATTTCTTTATATTATCTAATAGAAAAAAAATGTAAGCATTAGGAAACTGCGATGGTAATTGTGATTAAAAAGTAGCTCGAGAAACAATATTGTACGACTTAGACGTATTCAACTATTCATTACTGTCTTATTATAGGAGTGATCACGTATTTAGGATGTGTATTTTTAAGGATTTTTTCTGAATTTTAGAAAGGTGCATAGCATTCTTATGCTCAAACTCGTCAGACCTTACCTTTAGAGAGAACGAAACCACCCAACGCAAAGAGTATGAGCAAGGCAAAGGATCCAAATGTGTTTGTGACAACCATGGTCCGTCCTAGTGATGCAATTGCCCTAAACAAACTAGTGGCCATTTGGCTTAGAAGTACTAGTATGAGGTAATACTTGAGCATCCTGCAACAAAATATACACCTTGGTTAAACAGTGTTTGAGACGACTAAACAGACATTCTGATAGCTGTAAAAGTAAGTTATCTAATTAAAGCATTCCGATTGATAAGTTTTCTTGTAAGGAAATGAAAATGAGGCAATCTCAAGAAAAGAACAATGATTTTAGCCTTGTCGATAAAAGAAGGAAAAGGCACTGTGACTTTTAATCCAGCTTAACAAAGAACAGAAATTCCCTGTGATTGTAAAGTTAAAAGGGTCACTCTCGATTAGTCTCATGTGAAAACTTTAATTCCCAAAAAAGAAGTTAATTACCTTCCAACATTAGGATCAAAGCCAATGACATAGTAAGATAAGCCAACCCACACAGCAGTTTCGACAAAGGTAACGGGAATCTTAAGGATCCAGCTAGGAAGAGAATATGCCCAAGGGGGGAAGAAGAGAAGGTCACGATGCTTATAGAAAACTGGAAGTTTGCCTATTGTCAGCGACGACTCTACCATTCCATTGAACATACTTGTCACCACTCCGAAAAATAGTGCACCAGAGAATATTGTGCCATCTGGTATGGTGTCCTTGTGCATCTTGGTTCGAAAGAACACCGTCATTGCTAGAAAAGCCATGATAATGAGCTGATGATATGAAGACAGGTAAACATAGAATTAGTATTTTCATAACGAAATCATGTAAAAGCTATCTTACACAGACTCGGTTGCAAGGTCATAATGCAGACGTGGCAAAGGGAGTTATTGAGGTCTGATCATGTTGGGTTCGGATTATTTCATGTGCCGATGTACATTGTTGTCATCAAGTCATTTTGAGTGAAGGGTCAATTTGAGTCACTATGGGGAGTGATTATAGGTGGTGTGAATTGGGACATTTTCATGTCCTTCTATATCTAGTCAACTTTGGTCTTCGTTACTTTGGATTGTTTTTCAGTTCCGGTTCCGGTTCTCCTGAATTTACTATAAATGATGGTATACGTACTTGAACGAGCTTAAAGATGTAGACAAAGGAATTCCTCTTCATCAACAATAACTCTCTATCAAAGCAAGCTTTGAGATAGTCCATTGTACCAACACCATACTTTTCAGTAGTTAGGGCAGCAGGATGATTTCTCGTCCTATCAAATGCAACTGAAAGCTCTTGACTGAGCTTCCTTCCCATATGGAAAGACTTGAATGCTTCAGCAAATTCCTCGGTCGTGATGAAATGATATGGCATATGTCTTCTTGACCAGTATTGTTCCTGGTCTTTCTTGGATGTCACCTATTATTTCAACAAGATTGGTTAATTAAAGAGTAAAACTAGGCACCAGCAAACAAGAACTGGCTAGATCCGGCATAACTAAGTCGAGACAAATAGACTAGAACAGAACAAAATTTGAACATAATCCTAAACCTGACTCAACCCACTCTCGACCCAGTGGACACATAATTGACTCCACATCAAGTGGCTTGAACTAATCCCAAAATGACTTATATGGGAATCACGCTTAACTTATTCTACCAAGGATTCTCGAAATCGCATGACTAGGAAACTTATTCTACACATAGATGTCTTGCTTGAATCTTTAAGGTTTCATGGCAGGTTTTAAATATAGAACTTTGGAAACTCACCCCCAACAATCTCATAAATCATAATTGATATTTTGACAGAATGTAATATATTTCAAGGGCTTTGTTACTTACTTCCTGCAAGAAATCAGCAACTCCTTTTCGGTCAGGACACCGAAATCCCATGGCCTCAAAGAAGTCGAGAACGTGTTCTCGAGGACCTTGGTACACAATTTGGCCATCAGAGAGAAGGATGATATCGTCAAAGAGGTCATATGTCTCAGGTGCGGGTTGCAGAAGTGAAATGACAGCAGTTCCATTAAGAATATGGACTGATTGCCGGATTGAGTTAACAATTTGGTATGTTGTGGAACTGTCTAACCCTGTTGATATCTCATCCATAAAGAGAGCCTTAGCGGGTCCCACCAACATTTCACCTACAATCAACCATTTTATTGCAAATTCATGAAGATTCACTTGAAAGACTGATCCCAATTTCATATGTTTGTCAAGCCTATCTTTGGAGCAGTCTAACAGATGAAATATAGGGTGAACTTTACAGATTTTGGTATGCGTCTTGAAGTCAAAAGTTTAAAATTTTTCATTCAAAACTTTTAATAACATTCATCATGTTTTATTATAGACTGGACTGGCGTAACCAAGTTCTGTCGTATTAAAGTAGATGCTTGAGTTGTATGTGCTTTACCAGTAGTGACTCGCTTTCGTTGGCCACCTGAAACACCTCTTAGCACCTCATCTCCTACCATTGTATCAGCACAGATTTCTAGCCCTAATATCTGAAAATGTTTTCAGATTATTATCAGAAGACTTACAGTAGTTAATGAATAAAGTTGAAAACGGTAGTGAAGGGTTTATGATAAAGTACCTTTAGGATGTAATCTGTGATAACACTCTCTTCCTGGCCCTGAACTGCTGCCTAAAGCATCATATTGTACGATATAAGTGAGTCGGATATACATTAACTCAAGTACTCAACGTTGCTCATGTACTGAAATTTATATAAAGAGCTCACAAAACTTATATGACACAGGCGTAACCAATTAACTAACCATTCAGCTAAATGACAAATGTATAAGGATTTATTTGGTCTCACTGTCACTAATAAAATTTATAATAGACCAGAGTCCTTTAATTTTTTTCCGGACTGAAATCAAAAATTACCTTCATGAAAAGATCAATATCAGGATCAGGCTTAATATTAGCCTCTTTCTCTCTTCTACACAACTCAGCTAACATTTCTGTAAATTCCATGAAAACAAGTGAATTATGCGTTGACCCTTGAAACATACTTAAAGGAAAGAAGCAAAGTGAAACGAACCATAGCCGTATCCAACACCCTGAAACCTGGCAGAAAATGCGAGGGTTTCTCTGACAGTAAGTTCAGCAATATGAACATCATGTTGGCTAATGTAAGCTGCTGTTCTTTGTGGTACAAATTCGTTCATGTTATGTCCATTGTATGTCACTTTTCCTGAAACCTGTTCATGTCGATAACTTAGTTAAAATTAGTGAGACGAAGCTTATCAAAGAAGCTCAAGAAATTGAATAAGCGTAACTTTGGAAGTAGCAAGAGGTGAGAGCCTGGCTATGTTGGTCCAATTTGGAGGCAAGTGTCGGACACTGTTACTTCATGAAAAGGTTTCATTTTTGTTAAATAAAATCAAGTGTCGGAGTTTAGAGATGTACCAACCCGTCAAATTGAAGTATCAAGTCACGTAGCTCTGAAAAAACATTTAAACAGTACTATAGTAGGGATTTCACTGGGTTGGAGCACCCGCAGTCATCAAGCAAAACCCATAACCATACATGTCCGGCCACCCATGGCGGGTATAAGTTTGTGTGATTAGGCCATGACAACCCGAATCAAACATAAAATTGAATACACTCAAGTGTAATTAATGAGTTTGAAAACAAATCCACATGAAAATTGGACATCATAACTGAAGGGACGGTTCACAACATACCTAACAATTTCCAGCCAACTAAAAAGTTGGTGAAGATGTGGATACAAAACGCTACGTTAATCACTTATTAGTCTCTTTCACTTCACCTTGCAATACATCTTTGACTTCTCTCATACTCCCTCCTTCCCGATCAATTGTTTACCTATTCTATTTTGCTGACCTTTTTTCTATTTTAAGAATGCCTTTAATGGACAGTTTGATTCTCCTTATTCAGTTGACCCCTTTTTTCATTTGTCTTTGTGTCAAATCAAAGATAAATAAATGACTTAGACCGTAAATTTTACAAGGATAATATCGCCAAAAGAAATTAACTAAAGCGGCCGCAAAATTATGAAAAAATTGATGCATCTTTTCATCTTTACAAATTTACGGACTATTTTAACTTAAACCAATCTTAAAATCAATAAAATTGTTTATTGTTGCATAATTACCTAGAATTTTGGCGTAATTAAAATATCTTCACAAGAATAAAAAAGTTAAATAAATAATTGTTACAAAGACAAAATTTGTAATTACTTTGATTAGACTTGTTTTTTTATTAGGCTTGATTTGGATCTGTTCATATTGAAGTTTTATGGGCGTTTCTCCGGTCACTTTTATGCGCGATATAATATCGTTTTAGCCACACCTATCAAGTACGTATAAAATCGATGTTTTTTTTCTTCACTTAAAAAGTTACATCAATTCTGATCACACTTGTATCTTCTTTGCATTAATAATTAGCCTCAAATATTTTGAAAATAAGAATACAAAAGTAGGTTGACGGAAGTGATTTTTTTTCAAAGAGTTTTAATTCTACTTATCTAGATGATTTGAAAGTTTATAATACTTTCATCCCATGATTTATCCTCGTGTCTCACCTAATTTTCATTTTACGTATTCTAGTACTTTAGTAAAGAAGCTACTCTGTATTTGAATAGAACGTTAATTACCTGTAAATCTGTATCAAGTTTCCCGGCCAAGGCCAAAAGTAGAGTTGTTTTCCCAGAACTTGGCGGACCTAAAAGTAATGTCATCCTATATAAAATAAACCCAAAAAACCCCATTAGTCTTTTTTTCTTTATGAAAACACTTAATATATTTATGCAAAGAACTTGCAATTTACCTCTTTGGCTTGATGATACCACTTACATCACGAAGAATAGTTACATGTTTTTTTTTATTAGATAGTAAATGAAAAGAGTTCAAAACTCCTTCCACCATATTTGTCATAAAGTTAATAAAAGTTGGTAAAGCTCTACTTCCCATAAACACTTGTGCTTCCACATTCAAATTTTCATATCTCACTTCAATTGTAGGGATTTCAATTCCAACCCTGCAACCCATGAATTAACCACGATAAATAATCGAATTACATTATCCAAAACTTAATTCAACACTATGGTAAAAAAAATAAAAACTACTAAGCATAAGACTTCTCTTTTATGAGACTATGAGTTAAGTCCTTTGAGATATTGGGGACGTACGTAAAACTAGTAATAATTTTCAAGTTGGAAACTCAAAAGAATCCATGTAGTGCAAAAATTTATTGGTGATATAACAAGTAAAAGGAACTACTCATAATAACATACTACATGAAATTTATCGGTGATATAACAACGTTCCAAATTAGAAATGTAACTCAAAACCAGAAAAATCCCGCCTCGCTCTATCGCAAAATCGACTTACTCAACTTTTTTAATATTTTTTTTTTATTCTTTTTTATTTTTTTTTTTTAAATTTGGACCATTTCACGATTTATGCGTGTCATCCTTGCGCATGTAGGTGTCATTCTAATTTCTATGTATCGTTCCAATTTTATCAGACGTTCCCGAAAGGACTTCTAACTATTTTAATACTGTTATTATAAAACGACGAACCTATTTAAATTTTTATTCTTATAAATAAAAAAGCTACAAAAAATACCTTTCAATGCGACCCTTGAGTTTCAATAAAAAGTTCTCGTTATCATCTTCCGTGATATGAACCAATCTTTCCAAAAGGTTTTTCTTGTCATGAAACCCAAGATTATTTACATCAATTTCATTTACAACTCCATGAGAAGTTGTCAATATACCCTTCCTTAAACGATCATACGTAGGCAGCTTCTCAAGAGCTGCCCATCTTAGAGCTTCTTC